>WEKY01027490.1:84935-104093 GCA_013390045.1 Picathartes gymnocephalus
AGAGGAAGGGAAGGGAAGAGGAAGGGGAAGGCTGGAATTAAATGATCCTGGAGATCCCTTCCAACACAGACCATTCTAATCCTATGAGTCAGTGCCTCTGAACAAACCAATATCTGCTGATAGATGTAACGAGGGAGAGACAGACAGGTCCCGCAGTGGCCTTACTGGCAGCCTGCGTTGCATGTTCAGCCCCTGTGGACACACGAGGCTGGTGTCCAGTGCCCTGCTGTGGGAGGCCTGCACAGGGCACAACGCTACAGGAGGGATGAAATCCAAATTTCCTGCACCATTAGTTTTATGACAACAGATGATGTCAAATAAAGATTCAGCAGCATCAAATTTGATGCCGCTCTGTGGTATAATCTGAACTTGTGAGAAATCTCCTCTTTTCCTCCTGACTCTGTCTGTAATTATCCTCTGGGACATCTGAAGTGACATGAATCAAAAAGAATTGCTCTTTAAACTTAAAGCATATTTGGATTTTTCTTGTAATCAACGTTCTGCACCTGCGTATTATGTCTCAGGGTTTCTTAGTTGAGTTCAAATCATTTTGTCAGCCTTCACCCACAGGTAGAGAACACCTATGATTTGTCTATTCTTTCCTAGCATAATTTTTTACTTTTTTTTTAGGCAAATAAGAAAGGATGACTATTATAGCCAAAACTTCTGTGACCAGCTGTGCACAAAGCAAGAATCTCGTGCATGTAACCAGCAAACATGTCCTATCAACTGTCAGCTTGGAGGTTTTGGCCCTTGGTCAGAATGTGACCCATGTGTAAAAAAACAAGTAGGTAGAAAATGTATTATATGGGTTAAATGCAAGAAACTACGCTAAAGAAATCTCCTTGTTTCAACTCTTCGTCAATTGATCTGGAAAATGACAGTTTAAGTTAACAAGGAAAATTGATCATGAATTATACAGTAGGAGCTGGAGAGAACAAGTTAAAATAAGCAGATCAAACCAGAGAGAGGTGATTTAGTAGAGTAAATTCATTTATGATACTGGTTGTGATGCTTATGGTAAACTTGCTTCAAAGTTTCCACTCTCATAATCAAAGTTGCATTTTTCATATAAAGAATCAACTAAACTGTACAGTGTTCATGTCTGCTTAATAAGGAGAAAGTCAGAGAATCTTAACTTATTCATAGCATTTTATATGTTCTAAATATAAGAAAAATAGGACCAAATCATCTCTTGAAAGAGTCAACAAATCCTAAGCGCCGCCGGCTAGAAGTTCTCAGGCTTTATCTTGCACTGATAGTCAGGATCAGTTTGAGATTGCTGTTAAGAAATACAGAACACCATTCCCTGAACCTTCATTGCATGCACAAAAATAAAACCCAAAAACCACAGGTAGATGTGCTAATATCTGTGGGACAAACCCTCAGGATGGTGTTTTATCCACTTGGGCTTTTCTCTGTTGACAACGGTTGACTTAGAGGTGAGACAGTAGAGAGGGAAGCAATAAAAAATCAGGTCAAAGTGCATTTGACCTAAACAAACCAAGCCCTGTCAAATGTAAGGTTGTATAGGATAGAGGGAGGTGGACAGCAGATTGTGTGGGGCAGTTGTATGGCTGGTGGGTATGAGCTTTGAAGCTGATCATGAGAGCAGCTCTGAGGTTCTGGGCAGAGACAGCCTACGTCTCTCTACATACATCCCTTGGCTTCAGGAATCCATGCCTGAAAAACAATCCTGAAAAACCTGCCAAACATCATAAGTATATCTTTACATATATATCTAACTTTCTGGTGCCCAAACAGGGTGAGAAAGACACACAAAGGGTGTTCTAGATGTGAGAGTTGAACCAGCCTGTGGGGTTGCAACTAGGATGGGCAGTGTGAGAGCACAGCAAGGAGAATCAGTGAGAAACTGGGAGACAGAAAGCTTTGAGAGCTGAAAGGGAGTGTTCCTTTCCACTGGACTGATTTCAATACCGTCTTACCTTACATCCATATATAATTTTTTTTTACTAATTTTATTAGTTAATATTAGTATTACTTTTTACTAATTTTAAGTATTGATGCAATATACGTATATATGCTTCTTCAAGCAAAAAGTTGCTTTTGTGGACTGTGGTCCATTTTCCCCTCCAAACTATAAAGATCATTGCTTGTGACCTTTATAAAGAGGAGCAACCAGCAGAATGGAGGACCTGGCTTACAATGTAAGAGTGAAGACCAGTGTAAGCAAGTTCCCAGTGAGGGGAGGGATAAAGAAGTGGAAGCTCTCACAAGTAATATAGTGAGTGTTATGGAACTGAAATGGAGCGTAAGGAATGGCTCTAATGAGCTTGAAAACTTTCTGGTGTTGCTCTTTGCACTCTCCCTTCAGAGTCTCTTGGTTACTAATTTTTACTAGAATTTTCCTGCATTATTTGTCTCCAGGGTCTATCTACAGGGAGGGGAGTCTGCAGGGAAGCGTAGTTTTCCAGTGGGAAAAATTCTTAGAGGAGGGACTGCTCAGTCACATGCTGACAGGTCTCACCAGAAGCCCTGTGAAATGGAATTGAAAATGTATCTGAAGCGCTTTATCTAGAGCCCTTCAGCTTTACTGTTCTGTGTGGAGGGTACTGTCTCAGGGGAAAGAAAACTCAATGAGTTCCCAGAGACTTTCAGGCCCCACATGTTGGAGTCAAGCCAGCTGGGTTGTTACTGTCAGGGTACTTCTAATTCAACAGAGATGGTAAAGAACAAGAAAAATCTCTGTAAGCCTGTTTTCACATCATTTCTTACTGTATATACTGAAGATACAGGGACTGAATTTCTGATTCCTTCGTTGATGTAGACCAGGTTGTTTGCAGTTTAATCACTTATGCTCCATCAGGACTGATGAGGCTCTTGAATATCAGTTCCCTGCCTGCCTCACCTGGGCTGATGGCATGGTAGAAGGCAAGGACTAGAATGACTGATTATTTCCTTCAGGGCTCTGGTTCTGATAAAGCTTCCGCAGCACTGAGGTGTGTGGCTCTGCCTGGAGTGGCACTTAGCTACAAACACGGCTCACAGAAGCATTTATGGGTTTATTTCTTTTGCCTTTCAGTTCCGTACCCGGACACTCCTGCGACCATCCCAGTTTGGGGGCCAGGCCTGCACTGAGCCCCTGGTGGATTCCCGCCCATGTTTCCCAGCTAAGATCTGCAACATAGTGGAACTTGACTGCAAGAATAAATTTCGGTGTGAAAGTGGTAATGATAATCCTCATTGTGCAAATGCAGTATTACCAGTTAGTCAAAAGATGAGACAAAAGGGATCCATTCATTCCATGCATAAATTCCAGGGAAAAGGGACCAGGAAGAAAAGTCTATGTGAGGGTTTTATATGTATTAGTAACAGCTTATCTTTTCAGTTTCTTCTATACGTAATTAAAATGCAATCCCTACCCTAGGGTGTCACTATGATCATGATAGCTGGACAGTAGCACTGTTCCAATTATATTTCTTTGCACAAATTTTTTATGTACAAACATGACCATAGAGCTTGTCTGAACATAATTCTCACTATTTTTATTTGGCTTGTGGCTATTTCTTGTTTGCTTCAATTTAAATATACCTGATTAAATTCAATAATTTTATCCACATATCCTTTTGCCAAACTTAAAATTAAGCCTTTGCAGCTTTGAAATGGGGCAAAATTTGCAGAATTGAAACAATCATTTCTTAATTCGGATAATCCTAGCCTTGTATTAACTCAGTGTTAACATCTATGGCAAGCTCACACCTTTGCAAGGGAAAGACAAGACTGCCCTTTCCTGCATTCAGACACGATGAACCTATGCTGCTGCTGTTTCTCTCGTGCAGGACGCTGTATTTCAAAAACACTGGAGTGTAATGGAGAAAATGACTGTGGGGACAACTCTGATGAAAGAAACTGTGGAAGGAAAAAGACTGTGTGTAACCGAAAGTATGAGAGCATCCCAGGTGTGCAGTTAATAGGCAATGGGTAAGCCAACTCTGCTAATTTTTTCGTAAGCTTTAGTTGTTACCCCACAAATTTACATAAACAAAATAATTCCCAATTAGCATGTGAGAGCATTCATTAAAACACATAATCTCTCAAATTAAAACTGGCAAGAAACTATAAAAATACATCCAAACAATCAGGCTAGGATTTTCCTGCTGCATCTTCCAGTCCTGTTCTACACTGCTGGTACATGAGATGAAGAGGTGTCGAGGAGCACTGTTCCTGAGTGACTTGTCCTGTCTCACAGCAACCAGAGCATCATGTATGGGCAGCTTTCAGCTCATGGAATTACTTGCCTGTACATTGTGACAAGTGCTTCAGGAATTTTGAGAATGTTCCCCTACAGATGTTGTTTTTCTGTGTTACATTTCACAGGATACCAGCTACTTCCAACTGCTATTAATTAAAACAGTATAAAGCCTAAACATGGCATGTCTATTCCAAGTAGACTTGCATTTTTAAATTGAATTTTGATCTCAGTGTGGTCCAGTAACATCACTTATGGTAGAAATAGAAAACCACTAGTTCATTTTATCAGAACCATTTTTAGGTTCTCCACTTAAGACTGACTACCTTATGCTGATTTTGGAGTTATCAGTAAGGTTAGGCACTGCTGGAAACCAGGAAACTGGATTGATGCTGCTGCATTTTTCAGGTAAATTCAATGTGAAGGAGAAGTTGTTGGAATTCCTTTCAAAGCAGTAACATGACCCAGATGCTCATGCTCTCAATTGAATACACAGTACCTCAATGAAACTATATATCATTAAATGTTTCATGTCCACACATATTTCTGGAGTTGTTTAATCTCTGGAAATAATTTTTTTGTTAGATTTCACATTCTGGCAGGAGAGAGCCGAGGGGAAGTTCTTGGCAACTCATTCAATGGAGGACAATGCACAACAGTGAAGCGCAATGAGACGCGGAAATTGTATCGTGTCCCTGCGAATCTGGAGGCTGTCAGCTTTCAGGTACTCCCAGGCAGCAGGTCCTAGCTGTAAAACCCTTGCTGTAATCACAGTCCAAGTTAAGCGCTCAAGTGTTAGGTATGTTTTAGAACAAGATTTCTTGACCTGGTGAGGCTTCAACATGCTTCAGTTGATGTGTGGAAAGGGGATAAATATTCTGGCTCCACTCATGCCTTTCAGATTTGTGTTAACTCCATGTACCATAACAGAATCAATACGATTGATTTGAGCTTCTCCTGCTTCCTTCTGGCTGTGGCCTTGTTTTGTTCTTACTTGGTACCAAGGGCCTTCTCCTAGCCACATATCATCTAGGCAGAGGCTTGTTCAACTCCAAAGCTTATTCCAGCATCACTTCTGTATACTTGAAGTACCAATGGCTGCAGCTACTGACTCCAGCTTCCTTCCTGTCACCTGCAGCCTTGGGACACAGTTCCTGCCTGAGCCATTGCAACCCCTCAGTCCTGCCTGTTCCCTGTCCAGGTCCTCCACAGTGCAGAAAGGAAAGGAGGCAGGCGCTGAGCCTGGGAAGCAGGAGGACAAAATATACACAGCCTGGAGAGGAGGCTTACAGGACAGGATGGGGAATAGCCAAAATGAACCTGGAGTGTATCTCATAAAAAATCTAGGAACCACTAATATCTTTTTCATTGATAGTGGAATTCAGAAAATGCGTTGAATACTGTGGTTGGGGCACAACATCTGGCTGTGTACATATCGGCAGGCCCTGTCTGAAGCCAGTAGATGCTGCATTGGGAAGAAAAGAATGCAGGATGTGAAGAAAGCTCAACTAATGGATGAAAACAGAATGATTTTTGCCACAGGTGTTGTGAGGTTTTAGAATTACTTTAACAGAAGGAACTGAAAAAAGGACACCCTGCTACATTCCACAGAAACTGCAATTGAATTGGCCATGGATTTGCCAACAATGGTGAAAAATTACTGTGTGCAGAAATATTCAGAGGGGAAAACCAACTTTTGGGTTGCTCAGGTCTCTTTATAGCAAGTAAGGTTCATTAAGTTACTGGTGTTCATTTGCAGAACTGTTAAAGGTTTGTGAAACTCACTTTTAAGAGTGCATTTTTATCTTTTAATATTTACAGCAGCTTCTCATATAGAAGGGTCACTGGATCAGGCCTTCTTGGAAGTCCAGAGAATTTTCCTGCAAAAGAATATGACTTCTTGTAAAATGGAAGTGGAGTGGGAGAATGGACCACCTCATATTCCAAAATCCTTAGCAGCCCTATTAATCAAACAGGTCTAGAGGAGGGGGAAGAAAATCTCATTTTTCAAAAACTCACAAGGATTTTCCCAAATTTTGGGAAATAAGTAATTTCTGATCTGATACTGAGGTTGTCTTGGTGCTTTGCTCAACTCCACTGAGGTTTACCTACTCAAACAGCAGATTTGGTCACAATTTCTTTCATCTGCCTTTAATCCATCATGCAGTATAGGTGCTAAAGTCCAAGTATACTCTAAGACTCTCCTGTGGAAACCTGTTCATTCTTCTACCTGGGAATTGAGAAGAAAGGTCAGGAAGCATCAAACTCTGTCTTGTACAATATAGAAGCCATGGGGTTGGGAAGTAGTCATAATGTGGACATAACATGTATGTCTGGAATTCGTTTAAAAGTTTGTTGAAACATGTTGAAAAATATTCCTAAAGGTTCAGGGCAGAGGTGTGAGAAGCTTTAGAAGAAAGTATTACATGCTTTTTTGTTGTTGTATAAACAACTATTAGTAAGTCTGCTTCTTAACTTGTATTCATCTTGCCTCTTAGCCTTTCTCAGTCTCACCTTTTGCATTAAGAACAGTTTTGTAGCTTATTCCCACATCTCAAATAATCAGGCATATTTCTTCCACTAAAAACATCAAGAAATCAAGAATTCTTTGGTTAATAGTTTTCTGTTTCATATTATCACTTATGCAAATGTGTTTTGCTTTACTGCATCACCAGGTAACAGATGAAGAGGATGATGTAACGTCAGATTTCTACAAAGATTTAACTCCGCTGAGTGACAGTGCCTCTGACAGTAGTTTGTCCACTCGTAGTGGTAAAAGTTCTTCTGGTATCCCATTTTTATTTTCAAGAAAGACACGGGTCCATGTTACATCATCTTCCTCCTTCAAAAAAGCTATTAAAGCCTCATATGAAAAGGTAATTGAATGATGCCTTCAGTTTCTTTTTCTCAGTTTATTTCTGCCTGCTCATTAGTAGCTACCAAAGCCTACTTTCCTTATCAAGATGTTGGGCCACTAGAATTAGGTATTAAAAAATCTTCTGATACTATCACATATTCCTGGTTGTAAAATATCTTTTGTAATGCATCATGGTTTTTTTGAGTTTAGTACAGAAACCATAGGCTTATTCCACTTTTAAAAAGCATAGATTTGACATTATTATATTGGGTAAGCCACTCCTTCCCCTATCCTAACTACAAATTAAGAGACCATAATACCTAACAGTAGCAGACAACTCAAAAAATAAAGGAAATGCACTCAGGAATGTTATACACGTGCAGGTACTGGGTATTAATCTACATTATTTTGTTTTTAATTTGGTAACTAACTTGCATACTGGAGTCTCATATCTGCCAAGATACACTTGGTCATAAAGATAATCTCAGAAATAACACATCCACAGAAAATTTTCTCAGAACAGACAACATTTTTCCCATAAGATTCTGCATCTCTAATGCAAATGAATACTATAGGGTATAAAATTATGCATCTTTATAGCTTAATGGCAATAAATGGTGGGCTATTGTTTGCACTTGTGTATGGGGAAGGCCATAGGGCTGAACACAGGTAAGGCCTGTTGAAACCCAGGAGTTCTAATGCTATTAGAGTGAAACTTTTGCAAAAATATTAGTCTTAATATTAAGATTTCGTATGATGGAAATTTGCTGCAGGCCTTGCTCACTTGTCCTAATGGTTAAGCAACTTGATTGCTTAAACAGTCCATTACTTCTGGTTTGAAGGCAACTATCCTGAAGTTCCATCTGCTGGAAACCAGTTCACTTTCATGCCCATGTAGAAACCTGTACACAGATCAGGCTGCTCTCTTGTACAATTGGCAAGTCTATTTCGGTGGAACAGTGGCTTTAATTGGCTTAAATCCAGAGCAGAGCTAATTATGGAAATCTTAGTTTAGGTTAAACTTCCTACAGAAAGGTTCTTATGCATATACATTAGTTTTCAGCATTGTTGTCATGGAAGGTGGGGACATTCAGGAACAGGTTGCCCGGACAAGGTGTGGATGCCCCATCCCTGGAAGTGTTCAAGGCCAGGTTGGATGGGGCTTTGAGCAACCTGGTCCAGTGGAAGCTGATTCTGCCCACAGCAGTGGGGTTGAAACTAGATGGTCTCCCTTCCAACCCAAACCATTCCATAATTTTGTGAAATCATAGAAACCCACCAATAACAGTCTGGTGTTGGCTAAAGATGACACATTTTAAAATTCTTTCTTAATGAATCCATAGCAGGAGTTTTACTTTGGGTCTTTCTTGTGTTCTATACAGTATCAGACAGGAAGGCTCTATTTTTATTCTATCTCTATTAATTGCATTAGTGGGTGTTTGCAGATAGATGTCTACTTCTGTATGTTTGAGAGACCTACAAGGAAATTTGCAATAGTTCCTTAAACAGTGAAAAAAGAAGTCTATACTGAAAACTTAAAAGGAGGGAGGAACTTGCTGGGCTTTGGGAGGTCTCATTCAGACCCATATGTTAAAATATATATAAATAAGATGTAAATGTTTATATAAAAATATATATGGTATGCATATATATTGAATATATGCATATAAATGAACCCATTGCATATAAATATATGCATAAAAATGTCACATGACTACCCCAAAGTCTCTAGAGAGCCCTAGTCACTTGAAGTGCCATCCATTTTTCCATATTGGCATGGAAGACATATGAAGACTTCATGTTTTTTGAGTTTATTTTTATTTACCAGAAAATTTTTAGCAAAGCTGACTGGTCCTCTAGTATGTCTTCATGATTTCTGATCCTTTAATTATAGAATCATAAAGTAATAGAATGGTTTGTGTTGCAAGTGACATTTAAAGGCCACCTAGTCCAATCTGCAATCAGCTGGGGCATCTTCAACTAGATCCTGTTGAACAGAGCCCTGTCCAACCCAACCTTGAATATTTCTAGGGATGGGGCATACACCATCTCTCTGGGCAACCTGCTCTAGTGTTTCATCCTCATGATAAAAAATTTCTTCCTTATATGTAGCCTGAATCTACCCTCTTGAAACCATTACCCCTTGCCCTGTTGCTGCATGCTCTACTAAAAGGTCCCCAACTTTCGCATAAACCTCCTTGAAGTATCACAATGCTGCAATGAGGTCTCCCTGGAGACTTTCAGGCTGAATAACTTTTCCAGTGTGTGCTCATAGGAGAGGTGCTCCAGCTCTCTGGTCATTATTCTGGCCCTCCTCTGTGCTGGCTGCAGCAGGTCCCTGTCCCTCCTGTGCTGGGACCCCAGCTCTGGATGCAGAGCTCCAGGTGGGTCTCACCAGAGCGGAGCAGAGGGGCAGAATCCCCTCCCTGCCCTGCTGCCCATGGGGCTCTGGATGCAGCCCAGGACACGTTTGGCTCTCTGGGCTGTGAGTGCCATGGCCGGGGCATGTCCAGCCTCTCACCCACAGCACCCCCAAGTCCTTCTGGGCAGGGCTGCTCTCAGTGAGTTCTTCTCCCAGTCTGTGCTCATGCCCGGGATTTCCCAGATTGTGTGCAAGCACATACTGAAACCAACTAAAGTTTTAGCATCAATATTTGCCAAAGTGGCCCAGAATCTTGTGTGTCATGACTGAGACATTACATGGCACCATTGAAAATTGAGAAAGTGGAGTGGAGCAGAGGAGTAAAATCTAGTTGAAGAACCCACGTATAAAGCTCAAAGTGTTTTATAATCAATTTTTCCTATCTGCCACTTGGTTATTTGCTCCAGTTTCCTGCCCCTCCTTTTTCTCTTGATCTCTTTGCTTTGGCCTTGTGCAACTAGTTCCCCTTGTCACTTTACAAATCTCTTCTTTCAGTACTTTCTACTTCTTTCCTTTCTACTTAGTAAAACTTTCACATAAACAGACTCCAGCATTGCAAAAACATAGGAATAAGCGCTTTCAAATGCATGAATTTTTTTCTATGTGTAAGAGATATCCTTTTCACTCTAGGATATCCTATGACTCTATGTTTTCACTATTTGAACATTCTCTTTTTTTTTACCTCTCACATTAACAGCCTGCCACTTGAATTTAAGGAGGTTTTTATCCCTAGGCTTAGTTCTAGTTTTAGTTTTAGTTTTAACAGATTCCTAAGTGGTGGAACTTCATAACAGTTAGTCTGCAAAATACCCACTCACCAGATTAGCTGCAAACAACCCATAGACAGTTAAAAGGTGAAGCTTTCCTCGGAATATTTTGGTCATCTTACCAATTGCTGGTGTATTTTCTTACGGCAGGAATCCTTCTGGATTGGTAGGTGCTAGGTGAACCCTATTTTTTAGAGGAATACAAATACTGGGATATTTGCTATATACCTCCGCAATGCAAGAGAGCCCTCAAGAACCTCTCAGAGCTCTTGGAAAATCCAGAGCTGATTTATTAATTGTTAAAGCATCATGATAATAGATTATTTAGTTGTTGCAGTGTATGTCAGAATATACTCTTGGCTCCTCTACTTTCTTCACTTACCTCCCTCTGAAGGTGCTAAGACTCTCCTTTTCTTATTTCTAGAATTCCAACTTTATTAGAGTCCATAAAGTAATTTCTGTTGCAAACTTCACAATGAAACAGTCAGATCTGCAGCTTTCAGACGTCTTTCTAAAAGCACTTAACCACCTGCCCCTGGAGTATAACTATGCTTTATACAGCAGAATATTTGATGACTTCGGCACTCATTACTACACCTCTGGGAAGATGGGTGGTTCCTATGATATTCTTTACCAGTACAGCTCTGAGGAACTGCAGAACTCGGGTATGTAATCTTTAACAAGAAAATATCATTATTTATTTAACAGCTTTTCTTATCCCTGTTTTTAGGTCTTACACCACATACCAAGCTCTCCAACAGCAAAAAATCTTTGGACTTTCACAGACTCAGTAATTACTCACACTGCTTGCATATAGAGCAAGAAGAAATTTTTGCTCTACACTGTCTGAAAAGTTCATGAGATTCCTTATTTGGTAAATGTCACTGTGTTCAGGGAAACCACTTAAGACCATCAGACCAAGACCAAGTGCCACCAGGAGAAGGTGGTCCAGCATCCTATAGCATGGGGCAGAGGTCTGAGAGGTGTAACAGGTACTTTTTGGGATGCAGTCAATAAAGTTGATGGTTTGGATTAGATATGACTTTAACATTTTCCCATGACTGCCAGCCTGTCAAAATGAAAAGACAATACCACGAAAATGGAAATCTAAAGCTAAAAGCTGTGGTCTTTAATGCACTGCTGTAGCTTGGATGGGCATGGGAGGGTAGCTAAAGCATGACTCTGTCCAACACTGTACCTGGGGAAGCACATGCCTTCTGTAGTGAAGTGTCCAGTGGATGGGTGAGGGGCTGGCTCACCTCAGTGTGGGAGCCTGGGGCATGGTGCCCGCCATCTATTGTGATTATGGTGATGAAGATGCTGCTCTGTGCTATTTCTAGGCCTGTCAATTGATGAATCAACAGAGTGTGTCCGAACAGAAACAACCAGGCGTGTGCTCTTCTGGAAGAGAAAGAAAGTCAGCACCAGATGCACCACAAACAAGATGGCTGTGACACATGAAGGTGACCTTGATGGAAACAGGGCCCATGTTACTTACCCTGAGAGATACCACTTCCCTCACCTGCCCCCACTGACCTCTCAGCTTTGCTGAAATACAGATGCTCTTCCACCACTGTCAGAGGAGCCACTGTTTCATTGTCTGCCTCTGACACAAGCACTGAAATTGTATTCTTATTTTCAAAAGAAACTATGATGTCGGGGTGATATTTCTGTGCTCTGGAGCACCATCACTGGGGATCTGGTGTCACTGGCTCTCCAGTTAGTCACAGATCTGCCAAACATTACCCCTGACCCTGGGTCTGGGGCCAGGCATGCTGAACTGAAAAATGAGCAAATCTAGAAAATTTTGTCCATGACTTAGTCCTTGATATTCTTTAAGGGCTGCTCGGAGCTCATTGAGAGAGTTGGGCAACAATAACACACTCCCTGAATTTCCCGTCCCACCTTCCTCATGCCAAGCAGAAATTTAGGTACTGGGGTGCCAGAAATGTGTCTCAGAAACTGCAGAAAGCTGGCGCATTTTCCATGAGAATGGCAGGAATCATGTTCTGCATCACTAAGTATAGGAATTTCATCACTTCCATCATGTTTTTGCCCTCAGTAGTTGATTAATTTCTGTTACTTGGATGTTCACAACCAGGACTAAACCTGCCATGCTGTGGGTTCTAGAGGAGGCTGCTGCATCTTCTGCTTTTCCATAACTGTCTTACACTCTGAATATCCCCATGGCTCAGGTCTCAATCACTTTCATTTGGAATATTATCACAGGCTGCTGTCATAGCAAGGATTGTTCTTCTGAGCTTTGACTTCATCTTTCCAAGGAGAGTTTCAAAAAATTAACTTTAGAATATTCATTAATATCCTCTTATATTTTTGCTTATAGTTTTGTTGTTACATCCACTGTCTTCGGAAGCCTTTGTCTGAAAATACAGTGATGAAATCGTCTTTCAGGTTCCATTTTGGAGTCATCCGAACGATCAGTTTCCCTGGTAAAAGGTGGCAGGTCAGAGTATGCAGCAGCTCTGGCCTGGGAGAAAAAGGGGGCTTTTCCAGGACACAGAGTCTTCACAGACTGGCTAGAATCAACAAAGGACAATCCTGTGGTGGTTGACTTTGAGGTAAAAGAAAAGCAAGAAAAGCACTGAGACAGCAAAGACTAACTGGTGAGCAGCTCTTCATCGAGCTGTGCAGATATTTTTTCTTGTAAACAGGGATGATGCTGTGTGTGACATGAATGTACATAAATATGGGCATAATATACAGAACTTTTATTAGGACAGCTTCTTGTGCATGCTGGTTTATAAGGCACACCAGTTTTGCATTGTCCATGGAGAGTGGGATTAATAGTGAGAAGCGTGAATGAATTGCTCTGGCATGAGCAGCTCAGGCATCAGCTGGGGTTAGTTCCTGTGCAGGAAAACAGTACATGGGATCATCCCCTTGTCAGGCCTATGTTGCAAAGTATATCACATAGCTAAAATGAAACAAAACAGCAACCCCCTCTATCTCTGTGCTCCTCTTTTCATGCAGCGTGCCGGTGCTGCTGTGAGTGCACCAAGCTGCCTCCCTCCCCAGCTGGTACAGGCAAATATCACAACTTGCCTGAATGCAGCATCCACTGAGGTCTCTCCTTCTACAGCTGCTGAACTCCTGAAGGCAACATAGGGATGTCTGACAGGACAGGGACTGGATGTAAGCAAACGCTCCATCACATAGTGATGTGATGTGTGATAGAGAGTGTCATGAATTTTAGGACATAGTATTCCACTTGGTTGATTTTCCCCTGGCTCACAGAGCCCTAAACTGGGGAAACAGAATCAGTATTAACAGGATACCCTATATGTATAGCACTGCAACGCTCCTTTAAAGCATGCATAACTCCTGTGAGATAGAGCTTCATTTGTAGGCTCTAGCACCTTAAAAATGCTCTGGCTACCCTGGTGAGGGCCCTGCTGTGTTTCGGTTCTGTGGCTGAGCAGCTCTCTGGCAGGTGTCACCCATCGTGGACCTGGTGAGGAACGTGCCATGTGCTGTGACCAAGCGCCGCCACCTGAGGAGAGCCCTGAGGGAGTATGCGGGCAGGTTTGACCCCTGCCAGTGTGCCCCGTGCCCCAACAACGGCAGGCCCGTGCTCTCTGGGACAGAGTGCCTCTGCCTGTGCCCGGCCGGCACCTACGGCACCGACTGCGCCACCAGGGCCCCGGGATACACCTCAGGTATTGGGGGTGACGTGGTCCTTCTGGCATCTCTTTGCCAGGAGTTGATCGGCCGTAACCTGCCCTTACTAAATCCACAGCACTTACTACTACTTGGTGATGTCCAAAAAGCATAAGAATAAATGTAGGGATTACAAATAAGAAGTCAAACGGAATAGCTATGACTCTCTAAAAGAAAGTATAAGACATGGTAAAATATTCCTTAGCTACATATTTAGGATAATATAAAATGAGCTACTCAGCTGTTAGGGTGAAGGTGAGATCAAAAATAATTGATGCAAAAAATTAAGAAACCCATTGCTCAGTTTTCCCTATAGCCTATTATGCTTAAGACTAAGTGGCTAATGAATGTAAAAGTTGTTGATTACAGTTTAGAAGGAAAACTCAGTTGTCATAAGGAAAGAGAAAATAATCATCATTCTGGAGAATTTAAAGAGCAATTTAATGCAAAAACATTTTTTAATTAAATTTGCACTAGTGCCATACCTAAGGGAAACCAAAGAGACATTATATATATTTATATTCCACAACCAAAAGGGAAAATAAGGTCCCTTATGTATCCCTTAGGCAGATACAGGTCTCATTATCTGACCCTGATAGAGGAATATTTTGAAAGAAATAAACAACTGAAGACAGAGATGGATACAGAAAGTCTATTGCATGCAGAAAAGAAAGGGTATGTAAGGAAAATATTTATGCACATTTCATGGTGGTACAGGTGACACAGGTACAGGCCGGAGCTGAGCCTGATATACAGTTTAAGAGAAGACAGTATTAGTAATGTTTTAATTTAACTGGCATGGGATGTAGATTTGGGGTTTAGACATGGTGTTAGAACTCAGATTTATTTAAAAATTCATTAAATAATGACCTATCTAAGAAACTTGTCAGTACCATGAAAACGCACACATCTGTGTGTGCAATAAAAGTATAAAATGTGCTCCTTCTGAGTTTCAGTGTTACTTGCAATCAAAACTAAAAAAGTACGTGTATTTTAGGGTTTTATGAAGCAGCTGGAATTTGGCTGGACACCTTTTGGAAAACTTAATGTCCTAGATGCAAACTATTCCCTTAACATTAACAATTTTAAATCTTTTGAAAATGGCTACTATGAGTTTACCATCATCCCTCTCATATGTGGCCTTAAAATAAATATTGTGTATGGTACTGACCTGCCAATAAAAGATGGTGTCTCTTTTTATTCCTTGCAGTTGCTGTCGATGGCCGATGGGGTTGCTGGTCTGAATGGAGCCCATGCGGTGCTTCCTTCAAAAGAAGAAGGACCCGGGAATGCAATAACCCCTCCCCAATGAACGGCGGGAAGCCGTGTGAGGGGCAGAGGGAGGAAGAGGAGGACTGTTATGTCTCTGTGTTCACAGACACGTAAGAAGATCAAAAGATGTCCATAGTTAAGGAGCCCTCCAGAGTGGCTCTGTGACTCCCAAGGAGAAGTAGCAGACAATTTCTCTCTCTGAATTTCTTTGGTGAAGCAGAGAAAAGGCAAATTCTGAAAAACTCTGCAACTTGCTTTACATTTGGATTTGTTAATTGTTTATTCCTAGAAAATTGCTGATTAATTGCATACTAAAGTATGCCTGAGAGACCTTGTATGATGTTTTGCATGGCTTCTTTTCCAAAGCCAAGGAGAAATCTTTTCCTTCTCTTCATTGGAGTACAGTGTCTTTCTTTTTTTTTCTATCACGTCCTCTTTTCTTAGAGGTTTAGATCTGAACTCAGTCACAGAGAGAAACTACCAAGTTTCTCATGTTTCCACTTCAAGTATATTTGACATCCCTTTTTAGCATGGTTTCAACTTCAAATCCTAACCCCAAACTGGCTCAGTTTTTTTCATCTTCCAGCCTAAAGTTTCACTTTTTTCCGTTGGGATGAAGAGCTGAAACAGGACATTAACTACCCCTGTTGTAATGACTGCAGAGGGGATCCTGGAGTGAATAGGAGAGTATTACAAGCAGTGGGCTACACAGTTCTTTGTTACTCAGACACCATAAGCTGTACAGCTCCATGCTCACAGAGACCACTGCCTTGTGGCACCAGAATTACATGGATTATTTAGAGATTTCCTATTATGTTGTTCTTTGCTGTCTCTTTTTCTTGCTGTATAAAAATAATTAATTAATTATATTGATAGATGCATTTTAGCACTTTTTCACCGCTCTCATGCTTTCCCCTCCTATCAACCTGCAGTTTTGTCCACCATCTTTTATTTAACAGAATAAAATTATAGGGAGAGGATGACAGGACACCCTTGGCAGCTCTCCTGACATTCTGCCATTGTTACTTAGTGACATGAATGCTTAAGATACATCCTTACAGCAAATTTTCACTTTTCAGAGGTGCTCCTTGTATAAATGATGATGAAGCCAGGAGAGAAGAGAATGTCTTGATTGGTGAACCTGAGTCTGGATGTTCTAGGCCAGACCCACCAGAATACGGCTTTATCAGGGTAAGCATGAAAAATGATACAGAGCAAAGTGTAGTAGTGCAGAGATTAGAAATTTTATAGCTTCTCTGCTGTATGTCTGTGATATCCAATCTAGCTAATGTGCTAGTGAGAGTGCTGTGTTCAAGGAATGCTGTGGGACTCTAGCCCACCACACTACACCAGCAACTGAAGAAAAGTCAAGGTAAAATTCATTTCAAGTGGTCCTTGAATATTTGTTTTGTAACCATGACTGCAACTGGACAAAGTTATCATTATATTGGTGAGTGGATGACTCATATTTCAGAGTAGGAAATGCATGCATTCAAATCATTACACCTTACCAGGATTTTGCTGTTGTTTCCTTCGACAATGCCCAGTCTTGTTACCATAGATGCTTGCAGAGCTTTTTGGTGTGGATTTCTAAAAAATTTTTTGTTGTTTTTGTTTTTAAGAATGAAAAGAACCACTATGCTGTGGGGGAGGAAGCTGAAATTGTTTGTGTGAGTGGTCATAGCCTCATTGGCTATCAATACCTTCGGTGTCTGCCAGATCAAACTTGGACACACCAACATGTTGAGTGCCGAGGTAAGAAAGAGAAAATGAACAAAATGCACAGCAACAGAATAGAAGTGGATGAAAAACATTAAAAAAGGATTTTAATAAAGGTTTAAAAAAAAAGAATCTCTAAGATAGCTGAAAAGATAGCATTTTAAGAAGGTATTTCACGTAGACATGGCAAAAGCATCATGAGTCACTACATCACTCCTCTTTCAATTCAGAGGTGTTACTATTATGTGCATTGTAAGGCTATTGTAATATCCAGTGCATTAGAAAATCCTCAGATGGATGCTGCAAGATCCTTTTCTTTTCTAAATACCTTTAACAAAAGGAGTCACCTTTTGTTTTCAGACTTACATAGATACCTTTAAGTTGATACAGTTATGAAGAAGACATCTTCATACAGAAATCTGTCTACTACCTTTTATATTAAATGGATGATGTGTTTCTACCCACAACCTCCCAGGCTGCCTTGAAAATCTCTACCATAAATCAATGCCTTGAAGGATTTATAGTTCAGTTAAGAATTAAGGATCAGAAGAATAGGTCTGCATTTGCTAACAAGACAGATTTCAGTAGTTTTCTAAAACTTGGTGTGATTTCATTGACTTACTCTTTATTTTAACAAAAGGAAGAACCTGAATATACCTATGATCTTTCTATTGCCATTGACTTCCTTTCATTTACAAAAGAAAAATTAAAATATGCTGTTAAATGCCATTCTTACTATTTTTAAACAGCACAACTAAATTACTTATATTGCCATACATTAGAAATATATCGTCATTATTTAGTTATTGCTTGAAAAATATTTTAAAGACTATGACAATGCACTGATAATTTCCAGACTTAATTATGCTAAATTTTTATTAGTTTGGAATGTAAGACAAATGTTCACTGCTACTGAGTGTCTTTATATGGTTCTTCAGATAAAACATTATGACCTCCTATAAGTATCCACACAGCATTAAACCAACAAGAATTATGCTTTTTTTTATTGTTTGTTACAGCCTCAGTATGCCTCAGGCCACCAATATCTGACAGTGTCACAATTTCCCCATTTAAGCAACAGTACAACATTGGTGAAACAATGAAGTTGAGCTGCCAAGCTGGGTTTATAGTCACTGGTCACACAAAGTATACCTGTGGGAAAGACCTTTCCTGGATACCTCCTATTTTGAGGTCTATTACATGTGAAAAAGGTTAGTATGCCTGCAGACACTTACTGTTTCCATATTGCTGGTATTAACAGTACTGTTTATTTCAGATAGCTAGAACTAGAAGGCTGATGACTGGGTTTAAGACATATAACAGCTGTTCATTAATTTTAGTTTTATGTGTCTCCCATGGTGACAGAATTTCAGCTCTAAACTCCTGCATGAAGTTTAGAATTTTTGGATGCAATGTACTGTAAACTTTAATAATGAAATTGAGACACTGCAACTCTTTGCTTAAAACCAAAACCAAACCAAACTGAACCCCAGCTGTATTAACAAGGCTTTATGAAAGCAAAGTAGGAAAATGCATTCTATTGAAACTTCAGCTTTTCTTGTTAAAGAGTATTTTCCAGTGATTTTTGCAAAGACTGATGAAAACACTTGTAGCATGCCAACCACGAAGATTTTGAAGAGAGAAACTTAGGAC
Organism: Picathartes gymnocephalus; assembly: GCA_013390045.1. Lineage (NCBI taxonomy): Eukaryota > Metazoa > Chordata > Aves > Passeriformes > Picathartidae > Picathartes > Picathartes gymnocephalus. Next base: position 103,514 of record WEKY01027490.1, read on the forward strand.
AAATAGGAAAAAGTCCATTTTTAGCTTTTATGGTAGGAGTGTAAGGTATTTCTGTTCACTCCTTACAACTTACTGTAGTTCTCACTCTGTTGTTTCAGATGTGCAAACTAAAATTAGAGGTATTTGCAATCCAGGACAAAAGCAGGTTGGATCTCAGTGTGTTTGTATGTCTCCAGAAGAAGACTGTAGGTAAGTACTGTAATTAGAAATCAAAGTTTCTCTAATGGTAGACCAAGAGGCCATTGTGACACCGAACAGGAAGAGCAGGAAAAGAAAACTGCAAATCAAGACTACTCTCTGTTCAGATATTAGCTAGCTATTCCTCTGTATTCAAATTACAGCCCTGTTTATAGCCTATGAAATAAATGAACAATCACAGAATCACAAGATGGGTCAGGTTTGAGGGGCCCCCAGTGGTCTCTTGGCCCAACCTTCCGGCTCAAGCAGGGCCATCCCAGAGCACACGGCACAGGATTGTGTCCAGATGGTGCTTGGATATCTTCAGTGAGGCAGACTCCATAACCTCTCTGTGCAAACCATTCCACTCACAGTTATCCACTTCTTCCCCATGTTCAGGTGG
>WEKY01027492.1:0-11762 GCA_013390045.1 Picathartes gymnocephalus
CTGATGCAGACACTAGTATGGTGGAAGATGCAGAAACATGCACTTTAAAAACCGGCACTTCTGAGAAAAGCTACTACCTATGTGAAACCACATCGAGTTTTATTTTCGTTGGTTGGTTGATTTCTTAATCCCAAAAGTTTTCATTTGAGTTTATGATGATGTTTTTCTTTTAGAATACACATCTATCAGTTTCGGATCCCTACAAATATCTATATAGTTTTTATATTAACCACCTCTACTTTGCTCCTCCTCCCTTCAAGGGTATACACTTTAAAGTAAACTCATCTAGTTAATTCACCTGAAATAGGCATCACACCTCCTCCTGTATTCTTGCAAAGATGTAGATTTTCTCCTGGCTGAAGGCTGCACAGGCTGTTTTGCCATAGATCACTATATAAACTCTTCCTCCATCTCATAAACTGTATATGCCATAAAAACAGGAAGCCTGTTTAATGGTGTAGTACAGTTGATGTAATGGGTGCTTTAGAGTGTTACTGATAAGCAGCCTGATAACAGACTAACAGTTGAGATGTCTGTAGTCCAAAGGACTAAGAGTCTTACTTGCAGCACTGTACCATGAGGACATGCGGAACAGGAGGAGTCCAAGTAACTCAGTACCAGTTGAACACACGGTGCTGCTAAGGACTGGCATCTGAGAGACTGCTTAGATTATGGATAAAAATCAGTCAACTAGCAAACAGAAAATCTATTGAATCTGCAAAACAGCATGCAGCAGAAAGCGCAAGACCCAAGGAATTAATTACAAGGGAAATACCAACTGGAGTTTTGTGGTTTGCTTCTTGACATCAATATGGAGCACACAATACCTGATAGCTGCCAGACTGCCGACATACCTGAGCAAAAAATCCAGTGACAAAGTTACAAGCACAAGCAGGATATGGTGCAGAGGCAGAAACTATCACACTGTGTTTCTGCACAGCTCTCACTTCAGCAGGCCTCTGCTTACTTTGATACTAAAGTTGTCCAAACCCACCCTCCACTGATCATCTGAAAGTCACCTTTCCAATGACAGGCATCTTTATATAAACAAGTACTCCCTGCACCTAGCATTTTCCCAAAGGAACTATTTTAGCCTTCAAATGCACTTTACATGGGACCCATGTCCTGCCCTGTACACTGTGGCCACAACAGTGCATCTCCAGATGCTCTGAAGCCTAGTCATCATCCTCTTTACTATCCTTCCCTGAGTACCAGCAGACAATGAAATCAATTTCTTTCAGCATTTTAATAAATGAAGATAGTGCTTTTTATTTTGCAATTTAAAGCATTTGATAAAATTAAGTATTTTGCTGCCCAAAATGTAAGAGCGAGATACCAGCTATACAACTATCACAACTTAGCTGGGCATTAGTTTATAGACAACACTTGACCTATTTTAAACTAAAACAGAACTGAAAACAGTCAGAGGATGTACTTTGGTGTACATTTTACCTGCTCATACCCTGAGGTCTGCAATGCACACACATTTATACGTGGACATTCCCTCAAATTAATTTGAACAGCTTACTCTAGCCTTCTAAAGAACTGGCAGACCATTTGAGTACCTTGCAGCCACTGAAACCTCAGAACATAACCCTCTCTGATCCTTAAGATAGTATACTCTTATCACACAGGAATTTTTAGACAGAAAGTCTTCCTAAGAAATTTATATACCATAAATAAATATGCCTTTGACTCTTCTTTTCTACAATTTAGAAGACTTTTGGATTTTGAAAACACAAAGTAGGCAAACATCATGGGAAAAAACCTCAAGCAGACAATAAACACTACCTAGAACCAAATTCTATGAACAACAGCAAATGTTAAGCTTTGAGATTCTCAAGTAAGACTTACTGACGGCACATAGTCCTCATCACTGTTGTTCAAAACTCACCTATACTTTTGAGTGTATGAAGTGGTGCGTTCCAGGCTTCCTCCTGAAAAGTGTTAACAGAAGGAGCAGCACTCCCACTCCAAAAGCTCCAGGATACGAAGCATGATTTGAGCAATCAAGGCTTATACATTGTGTAAGCTCTGTTTACACTAAATTATTGTAATGTAGTCATTACAATTAATTTCTACAAAACCCCATTCATCTAACTGTTCTCATCATTAATTAGAACAACTGGAAGCATAAAAAAACAAAAATGCTTGCATATTTGGGACACAAACTTGAAGTAAACTTCTTATTTCTTTTATATAAGGCTTGGTAAGTTTACCTTAACAGCATTTCCAAAATGTTAAGGCTACCCAGACAAAGCTTACAATATGTGCATTTAGTTAACATGTTTTAATATGTAACATTACTCAAACATCACAGACACTTATTGGCAAATGTACATAAACCTTTCAGCAATTACAATACACAAGAATTCTCAGCAACTAATGCACATGAATTCTAAATTTTCTTACACCTCAAGAGGTTGGCTGACTTTTTCTTTACCTTTTTAACTGAAGCGGAGGATACTTTTTCTCTTCTGGTTTTAGTAAATCTTTGACAGAACAAAAATCTACTGTAATCTGTTTATGCAAACTAGTATGACAAATCTCTTTTGCTATCTGCATTACCTAAATCCAATCCTAAAAAACTTAAGTAACTTCTTTTCACTCAAATGGCATTAACACTAACAAAAAATACTTAGTTAGTTAGAACATTGCCTTACCGTATAAATGCCAATTCTACAAACAGCAAATGAGAGCTGGATACATTCAGACATAGTCTAAAGGAATTAAAATAAAGACATTATCATGAATGCTATTTACTAAGAACTACGTTTCTTCCCATCTCTCCCCTCTCCCCTGAAAGGAACACCTTTTTCAAGGCTGTATTAAACAACCTGAGAAAAATACCATATAAATTCAGGTTATAGATACATACTACCTTCCATATAGAAGCAGCTAAGTGTAAAGGTGTCAACACCTACACACTTACTAGTTCACTATGTCATTATCAAATTACCTAATGATCCCCAAAATGCCTGTATACAACATTAATAATTGTCACGTAAGCTTTCGGTCTCATTTATTTTTATCTCCTCTGGTTTAAAAACAATCTGCAAGAAATATTTTAATGGAGTGCTTCTTGTCCTCTTAGTGGACTGTAAAGAGCTTCTGTGTTTTTTGTTACAGTATTTCTCTCCCCGCACCATCACTGAAACTGTCTTCCTCTATATATCAGAATAATGAATGTAATTTAATGTTTACATATTTCTGGAGCCTTATTCCTTTAGTTTTCTGATATTTTCATCTTCAAAGTAGAACATGAAAATAGAACATTTTATTTAATCTGTTCTTACAGCTGGGAATAATCATATTAAAAGTTTTTACCCTCAACTTGCTCAAGTTCCAATCTGCTGTGATGCCACAATTCTATGTCTTCTGCAGTCTCCCAGAGAGGCTGAGGATGGACTACGAATTTCTGATGAAACAGATGAAAAACACCTTCTTTAATTAGCACAACAAAGCCAGGAAATAAATGCAGCTCTCCAACATCAAAATAAAAACCACTGTATGTTTGCCATATTTCCTATACAACTAGGTAAAATAAACTAAGCTTACAATGATTTATTCAGATAAGTAATTGAGGAATTACTTTATATAAGGTATTTGAAAGACAAAACTTAAAGCCTTCAAGTGGAACATTTTTATTACATGTTTAAGAAGTTCACATATTATCTAAAATAAAGTGCTGGATGATACAGACTTTAAACGTACCAGTCAAAACATCTTTTCAGCATCTGCTTTCTAATTTCTCCCTCCCTCCAAAAAAAGAAAATCCTTTAATTGAAATACTCATTTTATTAGAATTGGGATTTTTAAAAAATAACAGATCTTATTAATTGTAAGTAATAAAAAAAAGTTTAGCAACATTTTTCTTTTGCTGTTAACTGTTACCTCCAAATTTTAAACAAGCAGTATTTCACTGAACTGTCTGAAAGTCAAAAAGCACAGCACAAAAAGCTGAAAGCAAACTTCAACAGCACAGTTGAGTTTCTTTTCTTACTGGAAGTAACCTAGCATTTCATTAATGACAAGGAAATGCTGATCCAAAACACCATTTCAATTTAAGGAGATTTTTTTTTTTCAGCTTTAAGATCAAACATCCAAGTATATCACTTGTGCTCTCAGCTTCTCCCAGAAAGAAGAAAGTGACAGAGAAATAGGAACTGACTTCAATAAATCCTACACTTACACGAAGTGGTGGGGCGGGGTCATAAACCATACCCCTTCTGACAGTATTTGCAGACCTTGTTCCAAAGGTTCCAGGGATGGATGACTTCCCCAAGCAATTTAGTCCAGTGCCTCATTACCCTCTCTACTAGAAAGTTTCCTAATGTTTAACCTCGGTCTGCAGCAATTTAAGTGCATACTTAAACATCGGGTGAAGCATTGAATGATTAGCATTTTCAATATCCTGGCACAATCCATGTTGCTGGCAGACACAACTTCATATACAAAGTAAATGATTATTTCAGCTTGCAAGAGAAGTAAACATGCAGCAGCAGCAAACCATTATAGCTTCTGCATGTATACAGTTTGCTTTTATTCTAGACAAGCACGTGTTATAAATTGTTTTCTTTTTGAATTTTTTCTCAGTACTTCCAGGCTATACATCAGTGGGAGAACTAAGCTGCAGTTCAAATTCTCCAGCAAGCCCCTGTAGATCCTTGCTTCAGTAGAATAAAACAACATCCCATGTTACCTTACTCATCTGTTGTTGGGTTTGCTACTCTTAACCTCCTCAAACTACAGGCTGTTATTATAAGGTATGAACTCTGCCAGATACAGTACCAATGAATGTTTCCTTTATGTATTCCCCAGTGAAATAACATAATTCCTTCTTCAAGCCCCCAAGATAATGTTTATAAATTACATTCTGTTGTGGTAAAAAGGGTCATTAATCCCAACACCGCTATTAGTATCTATTATATTCACCTAACCTTCCTTCTGAAAATTTACATTCCCTCCCCAGTAGTATTTCAGTTTAATCCTTGAAAAAATGACAGGAATTGATTTAAATAATTAGAAGTTTAGTGATACTATCCTTCAGGCTATCACTCCGACCACTGAATTAAAATACAGTTGATAATCTGTTGATACAATGGTGAGCTTATTCTTGATATTTGTAATCTTTCATTACTTTGGTTTTGCAACTCTCTTGGGACCATACAATTGGGCAACAAAACAATTGTTGGAAAATTTGCATGTAATTTACTTACATTTTATTGTTGCTTTCTGAAAGGATTTTACACGGTAAGCATGAAAATGAAAGAAAAAAATGTAAAAATATACCTACAAATACTATGAAAGAAAGATACGTTGTTTGACACAATTCTACAAAGACTAATTCTTCACAGAAGTGACTTCACATGCCTAAAGTGAAAAACAGAGTCATCAGGTCAAATATGTCAAACAATATATGCATGCATCTCTGCCAAAAAGCAGCCTTCTGCCTAGGCAGAGGGTCATCTCACAAACATTAAATAATTTCTCCCACTGGAAAGCAAACTAATGGCTAACTTTCCTATTTGTCCAAAACTTTGTTATTTTAATCGTACCTTGTAAAAATGTGACTGTTTATAATGACTTAGAAAGATGACTGCCCTGCAGCTGTGCAACATTTAATTTACAGCAAGCATCTGTTCTGTCCATTTTTTCACTTATTCAGCTATCAGTACAAATATCAGCAAAAAACAATTTCAGTATTTGGTGTTTAAAAAAAAAAAAATCTCATTCAGCTCTGACACAGGAACACAGTCTGCAACTCACAAAGCCATTGTTTTAAATGGTATCTATTTCATCAGCAAATATAAGATTAAATCCCTACTCATAATATTTACAAGAGACCAGATTTTGAAAAGATGAATTAGAGCATGTTCTGTAACTGATGACTTCAAAGCAAGAAGAGTTGAAAGCACGAGCCTCAAGAACCTTGGTGGGCAAAAGGGAAGGGGGATCCTAATCAACTACTCAGAAAAGAACCAAAATGCTCAACACCAGACAGAACTGCAGCAGCCAGTATTGTCAATTCTGCCACCCAGCAGAAATACTCACCTCGACTTCAACTCACTGTGACATAATCCTAAATAAATCACAGCACTGAATACAGCTCCAAGACCACAAAAATAGAAAGCAACATTAGAAAAGGAAGATGTTAGAGTTTTTTTTCTAGTGATGTTTCTTTAATATGCTAAAGGTCAAGGCACATTTCTGCTCATTTAGAATGAAGTGATGCAACCCAGTAATCACTTGCAATTGCTGGATCTTCCAGGCAAAAAGTTTTTCCACTTCGATTCTTATCTGCATCTTTTTCACTGTATAAACTTGCAAAAATGAGTAAAACAAGTGTATAAAATATGCAGGTTTTAAGGTACCCTTATGTAGGGAGCCTGAAACAAATTCTCAGTGCTTATGTGTTTTAAGGCACATGTGGGTACCCAAAAGCACACACAACAACACTATAGTAAAGGTAGCAGGAACTTTGACCAGAACTGCTGTTTGCTAACCTTGTGTACTGAACTCCAACAAGCAACTCCAAGGCTCCCCTTTCTGCACAAGATGTCATAGGCCGCTAGCACATTCCATTAATAACATTTCTATAATAATCTCCCCAAATTCTTTTTAATACTGTTCTCAGGGATAAAAGACACAGAAAATATTTTCATATTCTCCTTTAATGCTGAATAATTAGATTTCTAAAATACCAATATTCTTGTACATAATCATTAGAAAAATAAATCTTAGTTTAGAGACTAGAAGAAACCTGATGTTGATGGAAAAGCAATGATATGTGAACAGGAAATAGGACTAGATCCAAGAACTCTCTTGTCATCATAAAAAGTAATCAAGTGGATGCACCAGAGAACAATGGTCTCCTCTCTTTTAGGCAATATTCTCAGTAGACCAGTTTTGCATGACTGTTTCCAGGACTGCAGCAGCTCAGGCAGTAAAAGATGCAGATTAGCCAGCAGAAAATTAATAGCTGCAAGAACAGCATAGATGTTTCTCAAGAATTCTGGACATTTTCTCCAGTTGTGCTGAAACCTGAAATTACGCATGTTTCTAGACAAGAAGAAAACACTGAGAGAAGAGATCACTCACTGTAGAGTGCATCATCTCTCTACATAGGGTGTCTATTCAGTTTCAGGTTCACTCAGTGTTGTGGGCCTTACATACAAAGTCGTAACTCTGTTAAAACACAGATGTTGGAAAGCCAATAGCCTCTCCTCATACATCCAGGCAGCACCTCCAAGCAGAAGGAATACGTTAGCTACATGCCCCTGGAGCAGATTAAATATCTTCATAAATACCTCTGAATTAAAAAGTCTCACCTCCTGTGTAGTCAATGCAATTCTGATTAACCAGAGAGCACTCCTGGACACCACACAGAGTATCTTAATTTTCTAACTGCAATTTCCTGTTCCAGAACTAGTTCTAGCTGTCCACTCAATAAGGAGGAAAAATGGATGTCTTTAGTCCACAGCAAAGCATCAGGACATCCAGGGAATCATACCTCATGGACCTATTTTTGTGTTCCAATAACCACAACTTCAGGATTTCCTACCATTACAACTGAACATCATGTTTAATATCCACGACAATGGACCTGTCCTTGAAGACACTGTAAAAATTCCTGGTCTACCCATTTTGACCTCCCTAACATTACTGCACAAGTGAGAATTCAACTACACTCACATGAAAACACAGTTTCTGGATTATAACTGTCGGTGAGTTCCTCTATAGGGAAAAAGCTCTTATTGCCTAGTTGCCCTCTCCTTCTGATTTCAAGGACACCTAGAATATTGCCTCCTCATACCAGTCAGCTGTCTCTTCTTCAAACTGAAGGGCTATAACTACTTATCCCTGCTTATATGGAAGTCATTGCTTTTCTTCAATTACCACATCTCTGTATTTTCTTTGATTTTTCGATACTCTTCCTGAGATGATGCAACCAGAAATGCAGCATGTAAGACAAGAGCAAACCTTACATTTAAGCAATGTAAAAATGAGATCTTTCCCTGTTTTTCCTTCTTAATACTCTAAATTTGTTGACAGATGTCTGGGTTGAGATGACATTTTAAAGAAGGATCCTCATTCCCTTTCCTGAGCACTGATGGTATTTTAGGGCCTATCCATGCATCTGTACTGCCATGTGACTTCTTCTATAAATATATGCAACTTTGCATGTATCAACACTGAATTTCATCTGCCATTTCATTATAAATATCAAAAGAGGTACTATGGGTTTTTTTCCTAGGTTCAATATGCATTCTTAATAGTTGTCTCTGCATCAGCGCATCCAAAGCATATGCAGTTTATACAACTAGACACAAACGTGAAATTCCTCTGTAATCTCTGCATTCACTTCTCCCTCTTATTCACTGCCAGAGCTGTGCTCTCAATACTCATCTGTATTTCTCATGAAATTTGTATTACAGATTAAAAAATTATTACTTCACTTTTTAAGTTTTTCACCTCTATTAAGAGTCAAAATCATATAAAGAAGACTAGGCAGTAGTTGTTGTAAAAGGTAATAAAATGTAGAAAACAGATGTTTCTTCCATACAAAAGCTTCAAGTCATAACAAAAAAAAAAAGAAATCTGCAAATTTATTTCCCCCATATCAACAGTTCCTAGTGGATCTTGGATGCCATCTAGCTTACTCAGACTCTTCAATGCCAAAAGCTAATGTGGGTCCTGTGAACAAATTTTTCTTCTGTTGCTCCATCAAAACATACAGCAGAGCATCAAAGATTCATGTTATTCCTACTGTTTGTTCTTGTAAGAAACAAAGCTTTAGGGCAGGACTGCATCTAGCATAAGAGCACTTGTCAACTACATTTCCTGCTTTGTGCCTCTTCCTCAGACAGAAGGAACTTACACATTCAGCAATTAATTTAGTCACCTTACCAGGCTGCCAAGGAGAAAAAAGAAATTCTGTACACTGAAGAGCTCCAGCATGAGATGAGCCATCTTATATTAGATTGCAAATACCCTACTTATGTCCACAAGGAGTTTTATATAGTCACAGTCAGACAGTTTGCACTTCAGAAAGTTAAGCTGCACGCATAGTGAAAAACAGCAAAACCAACGTACTGAAGAGCAGTATGAGCCAAAACACAAAGCACAAGATTTTAAATACTGTTGTGGTTCTTTTCACAGAGCTTTACGGCTCTTTGGGCCCACATTTGTGGTTTTAAACTGAACTAAAAATGTTTCTTTTATTAATTCAGAGCTAATATCCTCACACAATCACAAAACTTCAGAACCCAGTTTAAGAGAATAAACATCACAAGCTGGCAGTATTAAAAAACATGAGCTGATGATACTGATAGCAAGCCAAAAATGTTAATCAGCATGTGGTATTAGAAGGAATATTTTGTCCTTACTAAATGCAGATATTCTCATTTACTAAAAGCTTGCATTTCTAACCTTTTGTGAAATTCATCACCATGTTGCCTCAAGCTTGGAGGTCTGACTGAAGAATTCAGGAGTAGCATAGTGCAGAGAAACATGGTGCAGTGCTACACAGTAAGAGCTGGCATTAAAGACCAAGTATTCTTACTACATACTTCAAACACTAGTTCTGATCTAGGCCTGTGGTGTAAAAACCCATTAGTGAAATAAATCTTTCCATCTGGTTTCATTTGAAAAATATTAAGTTCATGTCATTTGTGATCACTCTGCAATGCAAACCTACTGCATGGTAACTGCAAGGTAAGCGCTACCTTGTTCAATTCAAAGATCCAAATCTGATCCAAGCACTAATACAGCTGCATGCACCCTTACAGCTGTTGTTTTCTTTCCTGCATTCAGCTATAGCTTCATTTTGAAACAACTGTCAGACCCCTCACCCTTGTGTCAACCAACTTCCCAAACTGAAGGGAGGGTAATAAAATAAAAGCCCTTGTGCTCTATAGAAGGTGTAAATTTTCAAGGCTGTTATAGTTGATAGATCAGTCAACACAGAGCCCAAATAATCTCCTTATTGTTACATGACAAAAGACAGAATTCATATGAGACGGGTGTTCAGCAAACAGTAAGAGGATATGGGCAATGTATCAAAACCACACATCTCTCAGAGGAAAAATACAGAGTTGCTAGTAGGGATCTTTACCCATTTTTCCTTAATCAAAGGACAGCATCTACTGGTTTACAAAGTTTCAGTGAAGTGAAACTCTTACCTTCAAACATATGCCTCTGCAACGCATTTGTGGTATAAGAAAGAATATTTTCTATAACCTGCAGATATCAAGCAATGGAACTGGCAACAGCAATGGAAAGACACGATCCGAAGTATACCAGAATCACTAAGTGATCTTAATCTATTTCATATTGCCACTTTCTGAATAAACCTGTCCAATTAAATTAAAGAGTCTATTTAAAAGAAAGGTCTTAAAAGTAAGCTACCCAAGAAAGAAAAGTTGCTCAGAAACATTTCTTTTTTTTTCTTTTTTTTTTTTTAGTATCATCTAACACTCTAAGACCACCAATTTGGTATACGCAACTTTGCCCAACCAAGACTTTGTCTGAACACTATCTAGAATGTGAGGTCAAGACTGTTCAGAAACCAAGCAGAAACTCTTAAGTCACTTTAAGGTCTATTCACATATTCATCTAAAATTTGAAAATATAGTTCAATTTACTCAAAAAACTTACCAAATTTAAGGTTTCACAGGAGTAAAATAGTTTGTATCCACCAATAAGTGTACAAAGAACAAAAACAAAAAACAAAAAAAAAAAAAACCACCACAAAAACAACAAACCACAAACCCACTTGAACTTGTTATAGTTAAAAGAAACTAATCTCCAACAAAGCAACAAGGATTCTAGCACACTAGGAGTCCGCACTCTCTTGACATTGCAGAACCCATGTTCCTGTTTAATTCCTCAGAAGAGGGACAAAAAAAATGAAAAACAAAATCACTAAAGCTGAAGGAGTTATCACTCAAGAACAGTTATCTTCCATTTCAGGGCAGAATATGCTCTTCAATACCTGCCCAAGAAATACTTTTATATACAAGTAAGATAGTACATAGTATCCTGGGATATAATTTAGGGATAAGCTATCATAATAAAAATGTTAAAAATAAAAAATTACACAGGTTATCATTTTTTTCTTTTAAACCTCCTAGGCCAATATAACAGCTTTCTTTTATGAATAGAGATTAAAATTTCTACATCACTCTCTTAAGTAGTTTTTAAAAATTCTACACAGATCGGGCTGATACACTGAACAGAAGCATGTAAGAACTTAATCTAGGGCAGAGGATGCCACTGAAGAAGTGTATTGTGAAAGTCTACTCAAGAACTTAAAATTTGCACTGTAATTGTAGCACATAAGAAAAACCAAAGCATTTTTCTTGTTTCCCCACAAGTTCTCCAAGCAAAAACTGTAAGACTGGTCACATGCCATGCTTTTCACAAGATGCATCATGGCGTTAACTTCTTAAATTAAGCATAGTCTGCTGAACAGAGGCCAACCAACCCAAGTCTCTGAATGTACTAAAACCCTTCCAGACACAATGTAGCAAGAATGAAGCTGAAGAAGGTTGCAGACAGTACTCTGGATTCTGTAGTCGCAAAAACCTACAAATCTAAATTGATGCAGCTGTGTTCACACAGTATGTTTTAAAAAGAGTTAACTAAATACACGGAGAACACCACGTATAAGTAAAAGGTGCCTCTGAGTGAAGATGTACTCTTTCATAGAGGTTGGACTTGGTTTAGCCATGTTGATTTAAAAAAAAAAAAAAAAAAAA
>WEKY01027492.1:14765-44061 GCA_013390045.1 Picathartes gymnocephalus
GTGTCTAGCACAGAGAAAAGGAGGCTCAGGAGTGACCTTATCACTCTATACAAATGCCTGAAAGGAGACTGTAGCCACGTGGGGGTCGGTCTCTTCTCCCAGGGGACCAGTGACAGGACGAGAGGACATGGTCTTAAGCAACGCCGGGAGGGGTTAGGGTTGGACATCAGGAAGTATTTCTTCACCGAAAGGGTCATTAGGCACTAGAATGGGGTGCCCAGGGAGGTGGAGGAGTCACCATCGCTGGAGGTGTTTAAGGAAAGACTGGACATGGCACTTGGTGTCATAGTCTTAATTGAGATCCTGGTGTTCGGTCATAGATTGTACTCGATGATCTCATAGGTTTCTTTCCCAATCTAATTGATTCTGTGATAATTCCCCCAGGCAGCCGTGAAAGCAACGCCCGTGTCTCATCCTGCAACCTAACATCCTAACCTGGAGGCTTTTCCACAAAATTTGTGGTGTTAGCAGGAATGCCTGACACCTGGAGAAATGGAAGGAAACCTCTCAATGTGTATGACAGTGGGATAGGAAATCTAAAAGTCAGGCATCAAATGAAAGAGTAAGGAAAAAAAACAGAGTGTAGTTAAAAGAACTAGGAGAGTAGGTAAGGAGTTAGAAGAAAAGAGTTGTAAATGAGGAGCCAGGAGCAACTGGGAATCAGTATTTATAAGGATATTGGCAAGCAGTTCACCTAGATCTAGTAAACTGGGGTGGGGAAAGGGAAATTACAATGACTGCTCTGAATTTTGTCAATAATTAAGGCCTGTTGTGGACAGTCTCAGTTACTACATCCAGAGAGTGTTGGTAAGATTTCCCCTTGCCTGCCCAAAACACATCTTGTCAATGGATAATTCATTTTTCTCATATATCTAGTCTAGAAAAAGTTGATTCCTTTGGCAGTCCTTACTTTACTTTGGGATTCAATATCAAATACCTCTACGTAGCAAATTAAGTTTAATTTAGAGGAGTACGAATGAATTTTTTTTAATTTTCAATCATTTAGAAGTTCACTAATTTTAGTGTTTAATAGGCAATGGGTGGAAGGAGGGATACAGGCTTGGCCCTTCCTGCTATTCAGCATTTTGACTTTTTTCATATAGTCACAGCCATTGCCGGCGAACCGTCTGTTGATCCTTAAATGTCCTTTTGACAGTGGGAACTACAGAGTAAAGATTACTTTAGCCACTACAGAAGTGGCTGAAGCTGGCCTCTCAATAATGTAAAACAGGAGCTGCAAGAAACTCTGATTTCATCATACTTCTGTGATCACATGTGATTTTGAAAATTTTGCAGTGCTTTCCCATTAACCTTTAAAACCCTTTATTTCTTCTTTTTTAGCAGTAAACTCACTCTTGAGACTCACTGTCTTTTGATGCTTCTCTAAATGAAGGGTGACTGAAATGAGAATATCAAGAACAAGCAGATATTTCTGAGCTGTTTCCTGTGAGACAAATAGGAAAGGACTGGAAATTATTCCTTCTATAGTTGATTGAGTAGAAAATAGAGTCTATGTATCGAGAGTTGCTGCAGAGATGCTGCTGTGATAGGAAAAGAAGTAGTTGGCTTTCTTTGCAAGAAGGAAGATTCAGTTCAGCTGCTGGAAAATAATTTAGTGGGAAGGATATTTGAACATGGACAAACATCACAATCAAAACTAGTAGAATTTCTGAAAGTAGCCATGAGTTATATCAACATTTCTCAGATGTAATTTAGTTTAGTTACTTTAGTTTAGCACTGATATACAACTGGAAAAAAAGAACTAGAAGATCCCTCTGTTTTATACGAAGCTGATAGATCTGATTATGAAGATGCAGTGTGTTTATATATCCAAAGAAAAATGTTTCTTCCCAAATGGCTATTTTATAAATGCGATTTTCTTTCTAAAAAACAAGTTTATAAGCAAGACTTCATGATCTGAACACAAAATCAATTTAAAAAATCAAGAAATTTCTCATGTATACACTGAAAATCCCACAAACTTGATCAAGAGAGAAGCCAAGCTTACATTTATGTATTAGTCATTCTGTTCACTGTAAACACATTATTCCTTTGGCCATTGGATAGCCTTATGGCACATTAATTTTATTACATAAAGTGGAGATTAACATTGAGCATTAGCAGAATGTAATTAGAATAAACACATGCTTTCCAGCCTACATAGCAGTCATTATGGTGCTGAGATTTTTCTAGCAAGTCCTGTAAGATTTCTTTCATCTAAAATGAAGTTCAGTTACATATTGGAATATATACCTAATGCCATGTTAGTTATCTTCACAAAGAAGCTTGTCAGCAGGAACTCATATGTCAAGATGGGGAGGAAAAGATCAAAGTATTTAAATGGAGCAAACTTCACGTATTGGCTGTGAGGTAATAAGTCTGGTTCCAAAAATGGAAGTGAGCTTATGCACAGAAGCACAAGTTTATCTTCAGTGAAATCCTGTCGCAAGAATAATTTTCTGTAAGCCTGTATGAAAAATAATCAATCTGAGACTCAGACTTTGACCCTGAGAAGTGCTGAGTACAACATTTTATCATCCATTACTTATGTCAGTGCAATTTAATGAGTTTGAACATTTTTAACCTAAGAGTAGCACCTGACAAATTCAAGCTTTTGTAGCACTAGCAGTTAGCAAACTCTGATGGTGGATTTGACATAAAGATGTGTCTGTTACTTAATAGATATCAGCAAAATGGGAATTTAAAATGTAAATACTAATGAATATGCCTATTTTCAAACATATTTGAATGGACTTAAGATATTTTTGGAATTGTATAGCCAGCTGTATAGATGACAAATTGTCCAGTGAGCATTATCTTGGAAAACAACTTGAATGACAGGTATACTGTAGTACATCTTTTAGTCATACTTCTTTAATTTCCAGTCTCATTGGTTAAATAGATTCTGTCAAGATAATAGTTGTGTAGAAGTCCTGCAGAAAGCAGTGCTGCTATTCATCCAGTAGCTGTACATAGGTATAGTATTGGGACATCATGGTTTGAAAGACCTAAAATATGGGTGTTTTACAAAAAAGTGCCCTAAAACAAAAAGACCCAGTAGCACATCAGTGACTGAGACAATCTGAAGCATTTGACCACATGAGAATAATTTCACTCATTAAAAGGACAAAGTTCATGGTATGTTTGTTCTCCCCTTGCTCTCTGCATCCCACACAATTTTTAATATGGGAAAGGGAAGTGATTATTTTTTTTATTATTAGCAAGGACGTGGTTGTACTAATCACCAGGTTTTACTGCTGTAAGGAGCCCTAAAAGCTCTGTTTAAGAACATTAATTACTGGATTGGGGAGGGGCATGATATTTTACCCTTCTAATTAAAGCTGAGAAGCAAAGCATTTATTATCTTTGAAAGTACTGAAAGAGGCTACCTTACTCATACTTATCAACATTAGTTTTCCATGGTACAAGGTTGTTACAGCAGACATGCACAAACTCTCATCTTGGCAACTCATAGGATAGTTAGCAGGAAAGCAAAACGTAATTCGTGCCTTCAGGTTAATACCATATACTTACTCTGGAAAAATAAAATCTGTAGAGAAAAACCTCACATAAAAATGTGGATTTCTTTGTCTCGAGATGCTCATAATAGAAAGCCTCCCAAATGCTACAAAATTGCTTTATTTGTTATGGCTAGAAATTTAGAATTGGATGCCTTAGAAGGTACAAACTGTGGTTAGTTCAAGAATACAAATGATGTGATAAAACAGTCTCTGACTTCACTGGCAGAACAGACAAGATGTTGGACCAAATAGGAAGTTAAGACTAGCTAGAAGAGTTCTGTTGTTCAGCAGCTGGAAAACTGATAGGAAAAATATTTGAATGGTCTAATGGTAATAAATTTCTAAGTATACATTTTAACAATAAATGCGTGTGGCCAATTGTGACCAAAAGTATGTCCTAGAAATATCCAGAAGGGCATAAAAATGTAAAAAGAACTGGACAGAGAAATGAAAGAATGAGGTTTTCATTAGGAGAGTTTGAATATTAAATAGATGCCAAGAGCAGTCAGCAGTTTTATTTGCAGCTCAAATTTCAGTGACTTGGAGCCTGCTGTTAATCAAACTCGTGTAACTTATGGGGAAAGGGAGAAGGTGCTCTGAGTAAATAATGCTTGAAGCAATTTGCAGCTCTTTATCTGATGTATTGACAAATGTCAACATGCAGAGATACTACAGCCAAAGGTGAATGAACGCTGTGAGAGAAGCAAAACCTCTCGGCCAAAAATCTCTTTCTCTTCGCTCTAATGCTTTGCTACCCTCTGGCATTTTGCACACCATGTGTGCTATGGTAATATATAATTTTTTTCTGTAAAAGAACACATGGATATGAAAACAAGCAAACAGATTTTGAAAAGGATTTTTCACCTGTTCTCTTCTTGTTTCCTGAAATATTTGGCTGACCTTCACGTAACCTCACTGGGAAAATAACAACAGGCAGTCTAAAAGCAAAGGTTAATGGTGGAACAAGGTCAAAAGTAGAAAGCAGTTTCACACTGTAGTTACACTGATATAAATTTAGTATAATTATAATGAATAATTAATTCAAACCTATGGGATATGAATAAAGTGATTGTAATATTACAGTTGATTTTATGTAGGTTATTTACTCCTTCCTGTGCACCAAAAATGTTCCTGTTGATAAAATTATGCAAAAAAATTTGCATGAGGAAATTTGAATATATCATATTGCCAAGCAGGCTGGAATTTACATATGATATTTTTTAATTTCTATGTCACCCCAACTCAAGTTGGTAATGCTGTAGACTCATTTTTAATTTCATGGCTGTTCTATGAAAGGTTTTTAAACAGTCCCACAGCAATAACAATTGTAATTAAGAGTCCTAGTCCTAAATTGGTAATCTTGTTTGAATCATTAGCAGAATTTGAAGACTAAATGGCCACAGATATCTGCCTTGGTAGCAGGGGTTCTCTGTTTAAGAAACTGTGTTTAAAGAATTTGGAAGCCTTAGACTTAGGGCTTTAGGGTTTCTTCTCACATACACTTAAGAAAGCATTTTCCATCTTTGCTTGATTTCTTTTTTGTGAAATGTAGAGAATAGTGGTCTTGTGAAGATTAAAAAAAAAAAATCAACAGTTCTGATCAGTTTTAACTCTCTATTGCTTGTGGCACTGTAGAAACCTTCAAGAGATGGAGTAGAAGTTGTACGTTACCTTCATGTCCTTGCTGAGAATCAACAAGGAGGCAAACCCTAAGAAATTTAGTCCTGTTTTTCGTGATGTCTGGTTTTCTGGGATGAACTAAACCTTTCAATTCTTGTGACTTAAGTGTGGTACATTTTATGAGGACTACAATTTTGCTCAAAGTTTGTAGTACATTTGTTTCTAATATTGTTTACAAAGTATTCAAATATTTATCTCTCATGTTCAGATTGTTTTGCCTTTTTACTGAATGAATATGTAAATATAAGCAGTACAGTTTGATTCTGTGGTCTTTGCTCTAGTGTTAATGTGCAAATACTTGTGTCCATTTGTAGCTTTTTCCTTTGTTTCCATGATGAGAGTTCTGTTAGGCTAGAATTATACTTCTGTTCCAAATTTACCCCTAAAAAATGAGAGACATAATACTCTCTCTTTCAAATTATAAAATGGGCTGGGCTTGGATCCAGTTCTTACAGCCTTCCACTTTCCTATTTGGGCTCAGAAAATTCTTCTTATGTTCATAAGTTTTCAAATCCTAGTCTTGCCAAGGTGTGAAAAATGTACCATTGCTTTACTAAATGAAAATGTATATTATGACCTACATAATGCCTCTGTTGTGTTTGAAGATTGTGTTTGAAGACCTGCTCATCCCACAGGTCTGCCTGTCCAAAGGAGAGGAAGGTAGTGACACAAATAAAGCTCTTCTCTTCAAATAAAGTCTTTCTCTTCACTCCAAAGGAGGGAGTTTCAATAATGGCACATATGAATTGGTGAGAAGAATTATGAGGTCTCAAAGCAAAAGAAGGTACAGATAATTCTGAAACAAAAGAAATTGCAATTTCCATATGATCTTGTGTTTCATATTTATACTGAACGTGCTATCCCATCTTATATATTTCAGCTGTGTCTCCCTTAATAGTCATGTCTTCCCAAGAAGTTAGTGCAACTACAAACTCATAAAACTAAACTTTGCCTGTAGTCTAAATATAGCATATATTAGGAATATACTTGGCAAAACATTGCAGCTATATGTGTAGATGACCATTTCTTCTCTTGCTGGATATAATGAATATCAGATACAAAGTCTCTGTGGTTCAAGTTTTTTCTACATTTTAACCGACTTTGTTTCTAAGTATTAAATGAAAAAAAAAAATGCTTTACAGCAAAAAGAATAAAATAAATGCTAAAAATTAATAAGAAATAATGTCTTGATATGGACATAACTTTGTGTCAGGTTTTAGTCTCATCTAGGTAGAATAAGAAAAAGGATAAAGTAGTAACACATGCCTTAGAGTCTGAATGCCAGTTACCAGGTCACACAAATGTAATTCTTTTATTCATATTAGCCAATTTAAACTCTGCAGGCATGTGAACACAAGTTATAATTAAACCTGCATTTTGCCATGCAACATATCCTTAGGAGCTCTTTTTTTTCTTCAAAACACTTCCTAAAGGTCTACTGACTATGTTTATAGAAGCAGATATTATATAGGTCCTCACTAATTTTTTTTTGCTTATCTCAGCTTTACCTTAGACATCCACAGGTCAAGTTTTCATTATTTGTTTTGTATCACAGATTTTTAAGCAGCTGTGCTATTACTGTGAGTGGAAATAAGAAAGGAACCCTCTGCAAAACGAATGATCTTCATAGTGAGAATCGTTGCCCATTCTGAAGTCACAGGCAGAAATCTACTTTTAAAAATAGATGAAAAACATATTTGCATCTTCAGCATAATCATTATGATTATAGCAGTGACGAGAACATCATCTCTCTGGGAGGCTGGACCCTTTGTCTTAGGAAAAGTAGAAAAGCCTATACTTGTCTTTACAAAGATGCTATACTTGATTTGAAGACCTAATTCATGTTTCTACTAAAACCACTTTTTTCAATAGAAGCAAGACACCAGCTACCTGACTTTCATGTAAAGGGTATTTTGTTCAGAGGTTTTCTTAGTAATTGAACTGAATTTTCATAGGCCTTATGTACTCACTTCTACAGCTAGGCAGACTTGAAAGGAAAATATAGCTCTTGAATTCTGGCTACCCAGAAAAGTGCATACCTCATCCATGACCAAGAGGGAAATGTAAAGCAAACATGCGAAGTAGCTTAGATGTGTTTATCCAATCAAAACTAAACTCTAAAAGGAAATTTGGTGATATAATTACTCATCTCATAACTAGCACATTGATCAAAAGATGTGTTTTGCACTTTGACCATGTAGCCTGTGTGTTTTGGAGTACATATTTTATCTTTGAACTTAGGCTAAATTAGCATGACAAGATCTGACACTGTTACTTTCTGCACGGAAGATTTTTTAATGAGAGAAAACAAGACACCATCTGTTTGGACATGGGCAGCTGACCCTGAAATGCCATTGCTCTGACAGTTCTTGCCACTGTATCTTGTTCCCAGTCCAGGAGATACTTCCAGTAATACTGTTCCTGAATGACTGGAAGCCACCTTCCAAGATTATAACAGCACAGTGTGTCTTCTGAATCCTTTAAGCACAGGGAAGTGGCAACAAGAATTGGGATAAAGTGAGATATAATAGTGGGATCCTGCTTGTTTAAATCCTTTGTCTTACAGAATTTCATAGGGGGAATTGAATTAAAATTTGGCCCCTTAGACCAGAATAGACACCTAGAAGCTGTCAGAGAGAGGATTTTATGAAGTTTCAGAAGGTCAAGATTGATTTGCAATAAATGGAAAAAAATCAGTATTGAGTTCTGCTGTGGTGGAGAAGTGACAATGCTCAACAAGTGTATTTGAGTTTTGTTCCTTAGAACTGATTGAAAGCAGGGAAAGAACTGGAATTGGCTTTAGGAGGTTTCAGTGGGAAGGATGACTGGAAAAAGTCAGGTCTGTGGAAAGAAGTGGGATTGTAGAAAAATGAACCCCCAGCAGATGTTGCAAAACAGGTCACAAACACACTATTGTTTACTTTGGCAGTGCCTGAAAGTCAAACTTGCCCATTGCCAGTGGTATTGGTAAGAAAAGCCTCCACAGATTTCAGCTGATTTCCATGAATAAAAACTGAATGGTTTGTTGGCAAGCCCTGTTTTCCCTTGGGTATCTGAAGGAAGGTCAAGGAAGTCTCTAATGCCCATTGCTACCTTTTATAGAGCTTTTTGGATGCTGGTGATAGTTGTACAGCATCTTTAAGACGGCTTATTCAGTTGCTAGAACATATAACAATATATAAATTTTTTATGTTCTTCTTTATTGCTCCTTGTAGAATTAAACTTCTGAGAAATGTTTCTTTCCCTCCCAAAGAATGAAAAATAATAAAGTAAAATGCATAGAATCCTTTGGAGAAAAATATGGGTTGGCAAGAGTAAAAGACATTATCGACTAAACCAGCTGGACAGAAATAAGCTATTTAAACAATTTAATTCTGCTTATTGGGCTGTGTAAAATTAGGTGTAGAAAACAGCTAAAGGCAGTCTGTTGTAACTCCCTAGTGTATTAACTAAAAATGTAAATCTTTTTAAGGGTGTGAAAGCTAACCATTTGTCCATAAAAAGCATGGAATAAGGGTTATTGCTATTTAATAAAGGACCAAGTGCTTCTGTGCCCTGGAGAACACAAGATGGTCACTGACAGGGAAGGATTCAGTCCAGAAAGAGACGATGTGCTCTGCTGTCTTGCTTTTTATCCTGGGAAGAGGTACCAAATAAATAGAGATATTAATTGACAATTATAGTAAATGTGAAATTGCTCTTACTACAGGCAAGGGCAGGTCTGCATTAACTGCTTTTTTCTGAGATAACTACAATTAGTTACTGTATTTAAAAGCACAGTGAATTAGTGCATTATAAAGCTCATTTAGTATTTTCCAACTAAAGGAATTAAGAGGGACAATGGAGGTGCCAAATATTTCATTGTAAATATCAATAAGGAGCCCTGAAAGAGCCATCCAGTTCATAGGCAGAAACAAGTTGCTGTGAATCAGTGTATCTCTCACCATTCCTCATCACTGCCACTCACTTTTCAGGCTCTACTAACCTGATTTGGGATTCAGGATGGGGAAATGTGTGACTAGATTTCTGTCAGGATAAGGTTCCCTACTGACAGACTTTGTGCAAAGATCTGTATCGTTAAATATGCATTAAGTTTTGAAGAGACTCAGGAATGAAACCAGTTCCATATACATTATAGTAAAATATAAGTACAGACTAAGAATAGGCAGAATGCTAATTTCTTTTATAGTCTCCTTATTTTATACAAATCGTAAATGACTGACTACAATTCCATGTTATTATTTACAGGAAACTGCAAGTATATAGTTAAAAGAGAAAATCACAGGGTTATAGCAACTATGTTAATGATAATCCTGGGTAAAATACAATTCTTTGTTGTATGTTTTTCACACATGCAGTCTTACACATTAGCATATGCAGTCACTTATCTCTCTTATTGTCACTGCAACATTTTTTCCTGTTAATGTGCAACTAGTGGCTGAGGCTAACTTTTTTTACTCTTTCTACAGCACAGGTATTATAAAAATAAATATTTAATCCTTTTGTCCCTTTGCTGCTTTTCAGTCCAAAGGAATGCAAAATTCAATTTCAGTATGAACTTTGCCCAAGAGAGGGCTGAAAGGTGAGCGTACAGTTGTTAATTTTAAATTGAACTCAAGCAATTACATCCCATAAAAGCTTTTTGTAGACAAAATCCATTAATAGTACTATAGTAAGATAGGTCTATCAATAGGCACTTTTTTGTATTTTCTTTGCAAATTAATGTTGTACGGGTGAGTAAAACAAAAGCAATAGCCTTGCACGGTTATATTTACCTCATCAACAGCAACAAATTGTAAATCTGCTGAAAACTTCTTTATTACTATTTAAATGTAACCCTTTGACAAACTAATTACTATATGTTTTCTTATTTTCTGTATGCCCACTCTCCACTTGCCACATCCCTGTAATATCAGAAGCACTACACTGATGCCCGAGCAGCCACCCACTAGCAAGTGACACACTTGGTGCCATAGTAGGGCAGCTGGGAAGGCTTACCCCTTCCATTAAGTCTGCCTCTGATACCTGAGTCAGCAAGCTGATCTTTGATTTCATCAGGAATGTTAAAGGTATGTTCACATTGATCTCAATTTCTTCTTACTAGTGGTACGCCTTCATACTTAAAATTTTCATGATCCTCCTTGTTTGCTCTTTTTCCTCTGAGAGCTTCATATGATATTTTGTGTGTTTGAACACATGTATTAGAAGATAATGTTTCTCCTAAAAATAGTAATAATCTAAACAGGGCTATGATGCTGATACTTCTTCCTGCACTCTTTGAAAGCAGAATAAAAAGTCTGTGATTTTCCAGAAGCCAAAGAGAAAAACCTGCCCTATATAAAAGAACCAAATCAGATTTCTTACCTCCCTAGGCAGTGCCCTAACCAAAGTCCAAGCATCCTTTTTTGCTAATGTCTTGGCAGCTGGATTATAAACCTATCTTGTCAGTAATAAAACCAGTTAGCGACAATCATCTGAGCACACAAACCCAGCAGTGCTGCAGACATGCTAAGGAATGGTCTTGTGTATCCAAGCTCAGCTGCATTAAAGTCAAGAGTATGGGAATAAATACAACAGAGAGCATACAATCCTGGAAATGCATTTCCACTCAGGCAATTTACTGTGTGAGTGGGAACTTTACAATAACACTGCCCATTTTTTCCCACTGGTCCTATGTGTTTTTCCGGGATGGGGGTCTAAAGATAGCATGTGAATTCAGCCACTTCAGTGCAATTCTTTCATCTATCCTACATGCAATTACAACTCCAAAGGAGAGGGGAAGCAAGACAAGGGTGTGAATATTCTGAGTCCATCTTGAAGAATTTTTGCTTAGGAATAAACTTTGTTAGTCTTTTGAACATCCTCCACATAGTCTTGTGGATGGGAAAAACTGGCAGATGCTGTGCCATGAAGGAATGTAAGGAATGGCCCTCAGATTGGCTCAGTTGTCTAGAGCATGGTGCTATTATTGCCAAGGCTGTGGGTTCAAACCCTGTTATGGACTATTTAATTAAGAGTTGGACTTGATGATTCTCATGGGTCACTTCCCACACAGAAAATTCTGTGAATCACAGTTTAAAAGATGCTGATGGTTCTCTCAGCCAAACTGTATCTCAGATCAGGAAGACAGGTTGTGTAAAAGCTCTTTAAGGGCTAAGTATTTTATGTGGTAACTATAGATTTCAGCTATTGAAGCAAGTCCAAAGCATGCTTTACAGGGCTGTTTGGCTCTCATTAACCTATTTTAGACTTTTCCATTGAGGGAGAGTCCAGCAGCCAAAGTATAGGTTCCTTACCTTTAACCCAGCTGAATAATATGTGAGAAGGAATATCTGTTGTATTTAATTTCTGATTTACTTCTGCATGAAGGATATGGATAGATCTGGATCATATCTGATTTTTACAGTCCTGGCTAAACAACAAACTACTTTTCTGTGTAACTAACATGAAATTTGATCTCTTGCTTCTATTTGGAGGGTTTAAGAATAAAATGGAGGTGAATTTGTAAATTCATTAACATGTAATTCTTTTAATACTTACTCAGAGAATTAAAGCTAAATATTGTTGTTATTCTGAACACGTAAAAATCCATAGGTTATGGTGCTAAATTATCCAGATACTGAAAGATTCTTTCAAGTAAAGCTGTTTATATTGTGAGGAAAAGGCTCTGTCCATTTGTGCTTAGAGCAAATGACTCTCATTAGTGTTTATCACTAATCCTTCACTTTCACCCTGCTCAGCAGCTCAGCATGCATATTAATGCACTGTCTTAGAACTGAGCCATAGGCAAAAGTAATGTTTTTCACACACTCACTGTTGTCGTGGCTAGCTTTCAGAAGGCTAAGACATAGTACTGCATACAAACAGATATTGGTAAAAGTCCCAATAAATTCTGCGATATAAAAATAGACTTTCAATTTAAACATTTAACCCAGGTCCTACCAAATCCTGCCTACATTCCCTAATGTCATTCTGCTGCAGATGGGGAAGTTCTGCTGTATCTCTGCTGGGACAGTGGGCAGAAAATACCCAACAGATTCAGTCTCTAGACAAGGAAGTGCCAAGAGGTTTCATTTTACCGCATCAGCTGACTCGTAATTCTCAGGGAAGAGGAGTAGATAGAAGTCACAGTGTACTCAGATGTAACTTAACTTTCGGAAACTGTACATTACTATCTGAATTAATTTCCAGATGTGATTCTATCTTTCTGCATATCTTACATCCTTATAGAAAATTGTGTCTCATGATGAAAAAAAAAGAAGAGGAACAGAAACCTAACAATTGTGGCTGTAGTGCAGTAAATTTTTTAAACACTTAGGATGAAAATACTAAATTTCAGATTTCCTGTGCATGTTTATTTCAGCCTGCACATGCCTGCATATTATGATGTGCTGTTCAATTACATGACTCTTCTGTATGTTTTCCACTTGACTACTATATTAGTCAGTACTAAATTTTCCTTCTTTACTTTTTAGTAAAGAAATTTTTTTGCATGTGGCTTCATGTTTTTCTCATGTTTTCTATTCACCACTTGACAAATTCTGTCTGAAGACAGAAATCTTTTTTTTGTCACATAATCTGACACTAAATTCTTCACAGATACTAAGATTCTATGATTCTATTATACTAATCAGTTCATTTTCACAACAGTTCACTAAAATGAGAGATTATTATTGCTAAAGCAGGAATGAAGCACAGAAAGCTAAAAGTCAAAGAATCTATTGATTTTGGGTACACAATATAAGCAAGAAAGGATTCTGTAATATTTAATATCAAGTAGCTTCCAGCCAGACCACTTTTAATATTTCCTGGAAGTATAGCTCTGAGTGCCTAACACTGTTGTAGGTCTTGACATTCCAGCTCAGACCTGCAGTAGTGGAACAAAGCATGGGCTAATGGAGCAGGTATTTTCTGCCAGCCTTTCTCCCCACATCTGGAGGTAATAACTGCAGAGGTTTGTATCCAACACAAGGCATCAGTCCAATCATTTTGAGCATGCAGGCAATCAACTCCCTATTAGTTGGTACAAAAGGCAGAGCTGACGTGGCAGCCTCATATGCCAGCCAATTCAGAGTTGGAAAGACAACTCTTAATCGCCACATAGGAGATGGGAACATAAAGGGTAGCAAGCTGTTGGAGACAGGTGACTGCAGCAACTACATTTTGAAAGGCCCTAATGGCTTTTTGTCTGCTCAAATGGGACTGAATTTTGCAAGTGGTCACGCACCTGATATGTAACTGGTATGTAGCAAGCATGTTTTGTAACCAAATTACCTAGCTGTCTAAATGCTTGCTTCACACTTGGATATGGATAAAAATAAACACATGTGAAATGCGTGTGTGGCATTTGAGATCAGGAAATTAAAATTATTATCAAAGGATAAATAGAGTGGCTTTAAAGACTAAAGAAATTGAACTACTGAGAAAAAAATATTAACTTCATAATTCTACATGATCAGAGTGTAGAACTGCAGCAGTAGAATAACTAAAACACACTTTTCCAGATTGCAGAATAGTTTGGTGTCTTTTTGTGGTATCAATAGGATGCATTTTTGACTCTGGAAACAATAAGAACAAGAAACTGTATTTGATTTCTCAAAATAGCAGAGGCCTCTTGCACAATTTAAGTACCTAAACATAGGATGCTGGTTTCCAATGGTTCTAGACTAGACCTTAGATTACAGAATCACCAGTTGTTTGTATATTGGTCCCAAAACTCTATTGCACTGCAGTCTGTGCATGTTAGCCCTCTCACAATTACAGTTCAAAGAAGAACTCATTACTATTGTTTGCTCACTGATGGCTAACTGCTCTCTATGGCTCGCTACACAAAGGAAAAATGAAGCATGATTTGGCATCTGATTTGGCCCTGACTCTTGCTCCTGAGCAGAAAAGGGGCCTGTCTCCAAACTACACAGGTTGAGGTTGGAGAACTAAATGAAAAACAACATAAAACTATACCAAAGTAGGGAGGAACTAGAAAGCATCCCTTCCTCCACTAGGTCATGTTCTTAACCCTAAAATGTTGTACATTAAAAGAGAGAAAAGCCATTGCCAAAAAATATCTAACACTGCACCAGTGGAAAAAAAATGCCATAGGCTGTGAACCACTGGTATGTGATTTAAATCTGTCATTGTTCTTAATCCTGTTATTGTTTTCTTTGCTATTTGTTTCCACAGCAAAATTCCAGCAGTGGTAGAAAATGAATAGCAGTGAGACAGCTTGGAGTCTATCTGAAACTGTCTGGTGGTTCTTTCTGTCCTGGATTTTTGCTAGAGTAAGATTTAATCCTGCAGCCTTTACTTTGCTGATATCCTCAGTGAATGCTCTGGGAATAGCAATGAGAGTAGGGAGTTGACAAATTGGACAGATAACCACGAATTATTCAACATCCAGCTGCCTTTAGCTACTATCACTCAGTACAGTTTACTGAATGACAGGTTGCTTGTATGCTAATAACCAAATTTCCTTGTGTTTAGAACATTTTGTCTTTCATTCTACTTCAACTTTCTTTATCCATCCATCAGTCATTCTCTTCGTAAAACTGAATATATTTTGAATTGATAACAAAATGTCAACAATGCTAAGTCCTTTGACTGCATGTCAAAGCCCCCTCTGTGGTTTTTCTTATGATTAACTCTTCTGAATTATTATCCTGTGGCTTTGTTCATCCCTGCACAAGGAAGCCCCTCTTCACTTTATAAACCATGGAGTCTGCTATCTGTAAGTAGCTTTAACTGGCCCCAAAGAAAGATACAACCTATATGCAATAGCTAATTAAACATTTATGCCCAGTAAATACATTAATTATTTTTTGAAACTTCTCTCCAAGAATCACATTCAAGTACAGTTGTACTAATTACTAATTACTAATCTTTGACTACATAACTACCCCATTAGCCTGCACAGACTTAATTTACCTCCTTGGTACAGCAAAGGTTAATATGGAAGCAAAAGCTTCTACTGTGAAAATAAAATGGTTTCTATAATATGTGAGTTAAATCTGCCTTTATAAATATTATTGTTCTCTCATGATCTCACTAAAACATTTTATTTCTTGCAGAGCATGCTATGTAAACATAAACCTTAGCAAAATAAAGTTTAATTAAGGATCTTCTGACCTTCAGTACAACAACATACAAGCAACAGATTTTCACAGCAGTTCTGATCTCTGTTATAAAAATAGCTGTATTGAAAAATATGTGTTGGGAGGAAAGTATTGTAGAAATTGAACGAAAGTGCTACTTTACCTACTAATCAGGTTTCTGGTCATGTTAAATAAATGTTTACATGTACAGAGATCTTTGCTTAGAGGGTATGGCAAAGACTGAGTGAGATTCTGCCAGTATTTTATATGATACAAAGGCTTTTTTAAGAAGAAAAACAAATCTCCATTTTTTTTTCCAACATATGTGTCATGGGGTCTTTGCAAATAGGCAAGTGTGCAAAGCAGGCCAGAAAACATTTTTTAATTTTTCAAATTCTAGCATGTATAAATAGAAGGTCAAAAAAGAGAGAAGAGAAAAAGAGTTTTAAATTTCAGACCTAACACCTGTTTAAAGCACTCATGACTCACATATGTGGAATAACCTACCTATCCATGTTCTGTAAATCAAGGTTCACAGTAAATTAATTGGTAATCTTAAAAAAGTCTGGCCAAGTTCTGTCTTCTGAGATGAATGCATACCAGGAAAGAAAATGTAATTCCAGAAGTAGTATGGATGTTAGTGTTAAGATTAAGGATGTAAATTCTGCACTGATACGTGCTTCAGTGCAAGTCCAGTAAAGATAAAAGATTATGTAGTTTTTATATCAGAATTTGTTCCTCATACTTAACTGAAAACTATCTACAGGAAAGGATTTCTAGCAGCAGACTTTACCACCTCTGCAGCCTTCCTGGCATTGCCAAAGTCAGGAAATTTGGACAATATGAGACTATTGTTCTAATTCCAACACTAAAGGAAATAACAGTTGTGACACAGGAGCCAGATTTTGGTTGGCTTTCACCCTGTGGAGAGGCAAGGTGGGACAGTATTTTTGCCAATGAACGATTTGCTTTCCTTCTAAGACTGGAATTTCATATTATCCTGTAAGCCACCATATGAAGGCAATAGCATTGAGACACCATCAATTCCCTATCAGTCACTCTAGATTTGAGATTCTGGGGTAAGCCTTCCACTCTCATTACTTACCCAGTCAGTCTCCAGCTGCTCCTTGTCAGCTAAAGACACTTGACATAGTAGTTAATTCCCAGGATACACTGATATCAAACAGCATATTTATGGCCTTCCAGAAAGGAAGTGTTCACTAACCACAACAAACTCTTCCTGTAAATACTTCACAAATCCCAGCAGTTTCTTTTTAAAGACTTTCTGGATGAAGTACTTCTACCCAAGCATCAGCAGCCAGTCACCTTCCAGACTAACATGTTGGCACTCAGCCTCAATGAGTTCTTGGCTGAGTTTTCAGGAATTTTTTGAACACAGAACTTCTTAAATCTCAAAGTTCATTTAATAAGTTCAATTATTTTCTAGTAAGCAATTACTTTGACAACTATATCCAGAGGATCAGTACACCACATATCTTCACTTTGTGCTTAGGAAAACCAAAAGGAGATGATGGGTGTTTTGTGCTAATCACATGTTAGCATGTTCTATGTGTAATGTAGGACCTAAATAGTACATAATTTTAAAGAACAGAGATTTTGCTACTTCCACATCTTCATAGGTGAGATTTTCAGTACTTGTATTATTTTCACTTAAGTGATCCCCATGAAAACATGCACAGCTGAAGATATCCCCATGGATAGGGGTTTCACATCTTAAATGTGCACGTCAGCACTAGCTATGAAATTTTAACAGATCCAAAATAAATACATGAGTCTTACTGTATTTCATTGCCTTGAGTTATTCCTATCAAGTCTCAAGTAAAACCTTCAGTGAGGCAGAAGAGGAGAAAACCTGAAAATTTGCATTCTTCTTGGAACACTAGTTGATTTTTAACTGGTGAAAAGTAAGACTTTCTACTGCAAAAGTTCTTTGGATCCTGACTTTCAATAGCAAAACAGAGCTTTTTTCTCTTTCAATTGTTCACTTTCTCTCTACTGTTCTGTCTGGAAGAATAGAACAGATTATTATCACTCTAAAGAGTTTGCTTTCTATAGGAATTCCTCAAGAATTTGTGAGGCACAGATGCATTTGTCTCTAGCATACATACAAATATTTAAAAACAAGCCATGTGAATAACAAAGCTAATTTGCATAGAGTTGCATAACATCACTTTAAAGTAACTTTTATAGTAATGTGAAATTTTAAGATCATTGTTATACATGTTGTATTTCATTCCTTCACTGTTCAGTAAAGTTGTTGCTCCAACAGCAGCTGCTGTGATCCTGTCAACCCTCATCTGCTTCATCCTCATCCTTCATCTGCTCTTCTATCATCTCAACATTTCAAGGAAAACCAATCTTGTAATAGTGGTTGCAATGTGTCAAAATGATAGTCCATTCCATGATTGCTTACGTTTCTTACAATACTTCCTAACAAATGAGCAAACACTTGACTCTTAGTGCAAAAGCTGGGATTAGTTTTCCAGTTCTTAAGAGGCCCATAAGTTACAAGAGAGCATCAGTGCCCTGGAGAGATTTTCCAAGAGGTTGAGCAGATCCAGCCTTTTCCAGGTTTTGAAGGACATGACCCACAAACAGAAGCCTCCCTTCAGTAAAGCTGGCTATGTAGCAACACAGTCTTTACTACTTGCAAGAATTTTTATAACACAGCGTGAACTCTTGCTGCAGAAAGAGTTATGTTGTGATTCACTGACCAATACAAACACCATGTGGTTGGGATGAGACATTACTTAAAAAAAAAAAACCCGCTCAATATTTACTGAAAACAGAACACCTAGTATCTGCTGATTAGGCACTTGCAGGACTTGTGGTTACATTGCTGGTTTCTCCAGTGCTTACACAGATCCAGATCTAACAATCCAGCTAAAAAGACATCTCATAACTTTAAGGAGCAAGGGATTCAAAGCTCCTTAAAGGGATGGAAGTAAGAGATGGTAATTTTCTCACTCTAAACAAATACATTGATTACCATGTGGAAAATAGCTCTTTACCATGGGGTTTTCATATGTATCACCTCATGTTACATTGTCACATATATTTTATTTTACTATCTAGCTCTTTGGTACCACCACAAAGCTTGTGTTTCCCTATTGGACATAACAGAGCACTGGTAAAACCCAGAAAGTCCTACTTTTTCTTTCATTTCATATGTATTGCAAAGTCTGAAATGACAATATCTCTTTTGAATGACATGTGAAGTAGATCATGAGTGGTATCCCTGGGTGCTTTGGTAAAAGTAACTGCAGTGCTTCATCTAGATTCATTTGGATAATTACATGGCCCTGATGTGAATTTAGCCTGTTAGCTTCTTCTATAAGAATTCTTGTTCAATTCAGCCTGCCAGCCTTTTCACATTTTTCCCCTTTCAGTAGTTGCTGAATTTCAATGGTAGTTGAAATACAAATTTCTCTTTGGGGAATTAAGCACACAGAGGATTGTGACAGGGCAATCTACTATTTTAAAGTTGTGTCAAGCAAGATGAACCTGTATTTTAAAAATGCATCAAAAAATGTGTTACTTTCATGATTCTTTGCACCTTACATTTTTGCAGTTTAAAATATACCAGGATGCCTACTTTATATATTTAATAGCATCACAGAATCGTAGGAAGCTTTGGGTTGAAAGAAACATTAAAAATCGTCTAGTTCTAAGCTCTCTGCCATGGGCAGAGATGCCACCCACTAGATCAGACTGCTCAAAGCCCCATCCAATCTGCCCTGAACACTTCCAGGGATGAGGCATCCACAACTTCTCCAGACAATCTGTTTCAGTGTTTCACAACCCACGCAGTAGTGAATTCCTTTCTAATATCTAATCTAAACCCACTCTCTTTCAGTTTAAAGCCATTCCCTTTTATCCTGTCACTACATGTCCTTGTCAAAACTCCCTCACCAGCTTTCTTGGAAACCCTCTTTACATACTGGAAGGCCACAATAAGATGTCCCTGTAGGCTTCTCTTCTCCAGGATGAAAAACCCCAACTCCCCAGCTCTCTCAGCCTGTCTCTACAGGAGAGGTTCTCCAGCCTTGTGGTCATCTTGCTGTCCCTCCTCTGGACCCACTCCAACAGCTCTATGGCCTTTTCATGCAGAGGACCCCAGAGCTGGATGCAGCACTGCAGGCAGAGGGGTAGAATCCCCTCCCTCGACCTGCAGGCCACGCTGCTTTGGATGAAGGCCACGACGTGAATCAAGTATTTTTTCCGCCACCGCCTTCCAAAATACTGAGAAAGTAGCTTATATGAGCAGGAAAGCAGCTTCCTGTGGGCTAAGTCTTGGTTTTCTGCCGCGGAGGTGCGCGGCCGGCGGGCGGATGGCGGTGCCCGTGCCAGCGCTGTCCCCGCGCCGCCGCTGCCCGGCCAGCAGATGTCGCTGTGCCCCGCGGATGGGGCCCCGCGCGCTCCCGGGCGGCCGTGCCCGCGCCTCTCGGCGCTGTCCTGGAAAACCCGCGGGAGACGGAGACCGGGAGCACCGGCGGGCAGCGAGGGACGGCGTGGGCTGGCCAGCTGCCCGGCGGCTGCGGCTACGAACACCTCTGCGCTGCTTTCCCAGGGCAACCGGCGGGCTCCTGCCCGCGGGGCAGCACGGAGAGAGGCCTTCGCAGGCACGGTAAAATCGGGAAACAAAACCTGAGGCACCGCGCTGGTGATTTAGGACATGGATCCTGCTCCTGTCGGATCAGCTAGGAAGGTTTAAAAAGACCGCGGTAATCAATTGTTATTAAAACGTATTGCTGGACCGAATCCTGCTATAGGTACTTGAAGAGTACGGCACCAGAAGTGCCTCAGTATTGTTCCACTGCACCCATGTTTAAATTTGAAAGCCGAAAAACATATCAAGGATGCTTGCTTGTTCCACTTGGCATATTCCCTATGTTAGTAACAAAGAGATAAGAAGCATGGTGCTAATTCATGAGCCCACAGGTGACGCAGTGAGAGAAGAAGGGACTGAACAGAGGAGAGGGCAGGATGGGAAAGCAGAAATAGGCTCCATGGCTTCATTATCAAAATCTTTCTGACTTCCCATTCTACAGAGTAGAAAGGGATCCTATAACCTTCTGCAGCATTTTGCATACAACATGAATTTAAAGGGTATTCAAAGCATCGTTCGTGCTAATTAAACCAGACACATTCAATTTTGCTTAACACAGACATTTGAAAGACTAACACAGCTGTTTCTGGCAATAGATACAGCTGTCCCACAGTGACTTGCAGTGACGTGGTAACTTCTGTCTTCATTTGAAGTGTAACTATGGGCAAGTTTACCTTTTTCCAGAGATGATGGGAATAATTAAAACAAAAACAAACTAACAAAAAAAGAGTGATATTCCTGTACAGGACATTCATTAATGAAGGGCAAAATTGAACTAAAATAAGTCAGGCTATCATCACAGAATTAATTAGTGACTGCAGTAGCTTTCAGCAATCTGTATAGGCATAATATCACAACCAGGCAGCTATACTTCTTCACTTCAGGGTTAAAGTTTCCTCATCAAGTGAATCATTTGCCAGCAAAAGAGAAAACAGCTGCTGAACAGATAGCATGCAATGTTCCAGGTTGGTTTTATTCCTATTTTAGTCAGTCATACATTCAGAATTTCATTTTTTAATTCTTTCTGGAGGACAGTTTAACAGGATAAGAGACAATAGTTAAATAAAGTAGCCTAACTCTCCTTACTCACAATACTCCTCTCTCACTCAATTAAATACTCAATTAAACAGTTGGCCATTAATGTAAGTTATCTTGAACTTTTGAAAATTTCCTTACCTTCCAATGCAGCTTTTCGAAATTTAAAATAAAATGGCAGGCTTAAAGCTTTAATTACACATACATCTAGTAATCCTGCCCTGCTATTAATGCAATAAAGAAGTCAATATCAAAGTTTAATTGCCTCTTTCTTCATTACTCCATTAGCAACCAAAAATTCCATATTAAATATGGTAATGGAACACATAAGGACAAGAGAGAGGCAGAACTCTGAAAAACAATAGCCAAACAAGAAGGAATAAAAGTATATTGTTTGATTATTTCTAGCACTAGGACAACTATTATTGCACTAACAAATCATATAAAAAAATCTTCACCATAAGTTGCCATAACACATTCTGCTTTATATTATGAAGCTCAGCTAGAGCGATTTTCTAGCAAACATACTAAAATTTTGAAATTATTTTCCCTCTTTATTGCACTTTTCTCTTAGCTCTTGTTAAACAAACTATTGACCTTTGTAGGCATTATCTGCCCTGCAGTCATAGAGTAGCAAGAGGATTTCAAGCCAGAGGTTGTAGAAGCTCGTCCTCTGGAGATATTCAAAACCCACCTGGATGTGATCCTGTGCAACCTGTTCTAGGTGAATCTGATTTAGCAGGAGGATTGGTCTAGATGATCTCTAGAGGTCACTTCCATTCCCAAATATTTTGTAATTCCATAATTACACCTCAGAGAGCCTTAGAGGTCATCAGTCCTCCTTTGCAGTAGATGAGATCATAGGTTCAAGCTGTTAAGCAACAGAAGATGAAGATTACTGGGATAACATGATAGCATTAAGGATTTAGAATTGTCTTTACTATGCTGCCGGGGAAAAATAACTACCCGCTCCTGGAAGCTCTGAAACAGGAGCTTTCATTTTAGTTCTCTCCGCACTCGTGTGACTGATTCCCTGACATGCTGGAGATGTCTCTGCTGTGTTTGTAGGTCACTAAGCTTGCAGATTCGACCATTCAGGCTCCCCCTTCTTGGGCAGAGATGGTTCCCTCCTCCCACCAGTAACATGGTTAACCTTGCCCAAATTTCACCTATGCACAACTTCTGCAAAAATGTCCAGTGCAGTTGCTATCTTTACAGTCTAGCTAACCTGAAATCTGCTCCATTCCTACTGCCAAAGTAATTAAACCTCTTCCCTCACTAGCTCCACGTTTCAATTAGAAGAAATACAGTTTGTACTTATTGCCATGTATCCTTTGGAAAAACAAAAGCATTGAACCTCCATTTAAATAATAAAAACTTTCACATTATTTGTGTCATCATTATTCATAATTATAAACAGCACGATATTGCAATAAGAAGAGGTGCATTAAAATTTTGCTTTTACTACTCCTGCATGAAAGCTGTGCATGTGTTGAAGCCACTCAAGACTGCAGCACTATAAATAGTGCTCTATTGTTAGTGGATAAAAGATGAAACAAGTCTCACAGGACACTATATTAAATGCTAAGCTCTGCCTGTTCTAAAAGTGAAAGGCGACATCAACTGATAGACTGGTCTGTGGGTAAAGCACACGGTTGGGAAGAGCTCAGTCTGACTCTGCAGCTTCCCGACACAGCAGGAGTGGCAGCTGATCTTTCTGCCTCAGCAATGGGAGAAGCTGTCATAAGACACTGGGTGGAAACTCCTATACGCTACCAGGAGCAGTTTGTTGACCAAGAGCTGGAAGCACACAAACTGAACCACCTTTTATATGCCTTGCCGGGCCCTGCTACCACTGCACTGAGCAACCAAAGGTGCACCACAGAAAGCACGGGATCTGCGGCCAGGAAGAGTGGCCAGGAGGAGGAAAACACACAATTTCAGGTCTTGCTGGACGTTGTGCAGTTCCGCCCCGAAGATATCATTATCCAGACTTTTGAAGGCTGGCTCCTG
The DNA here is from genome assembly GCA_013390045.1 of Picathartes gymnocephalus. Classification (NCBI taxonomy): domain Eukaryota; kingdom Metazoa; phylum Chordata; class Aves; order Passeriformes; family Picathartidae; genus Picathartes; species Picathartes gymnocephalus. The sequence continues at coordinate 37,733 of WEKY01027492.1, forward strand.
ATTAAAGCTCAGCATGGACCCAGGATGGATGAACATGGTTTCATATCCAGAAGTTTCACCAGACAATACAAGTTACCTGATGGAGTGGAGAACAAAGACTTGTCTGCACTTTTCTGCCATGATGGCATTTTGGTTGTTGAAATGAAGAATTCAGTGGGAAAGAATTAGAACCATGTCTATAGGTGTGGGTGAGATAAAATCATTCTTAATGTAACAAATAGTATCAGTCATGCAATGCTAGGGTGTAGTAAGCATGTAGCTTTATTTATTAAAGTAAAGAAAATTCTTTGTACATATTTTTCTGTATGCTGAGTTTACTGTTTGATGTGAAATGTTATACTGTTTGCCTCCAGCTACACATAGGATGAAAATCCAGGCTGTTTGAACAGTAGCAAACTTGGGCTAGTCTCAGCAGGAGGAAGAAAAATCTATTTGATAACATATTGAAAATAGAGCACATTTTTGAGTTAAGTAGCAGGAATTGTATTTCTAAGGAATAAGCATTTGTCATACATAGTCATAAACATTAAAGAAGGAATGGACAAGTTGTGAATCTTATGGAAATTTATGCACCAAAAAATCTCTTCTCTAATTTTTGAGATCAAATCCTTCTCTTTGGAAAAGAACTGAAAGATACCATCAAGAGAAAAATCCCTATTTCCACAGTTCAAGCTTCTATACCAAAAACCTCTCAAGAGATTACTTTTTAGAAGTGTGTTGCATGTTTCAAACTATAAGAAAAAAGAGTTTATTTGCTTGACTTTATTTGCTTGAAAACACAATAAATAGATATTATACTTTCTGTCAAAGTAATTTGAAAGAAAACCTTTAAAGACATTTTAGAAAATTGGTTTTGTTTAACATAACAACTTAAGAAAAAATTTTTGCTTACAGACGCTCAAAAGCATCAAATTCTTCTTTGTGAAAACTCAGTAATAAAAAGACATTTCTTTTACACAAATGCCTTTTTTCTTGCACATTTTAGGTAGTCTTGTTATTTATTCAGATGGGTATTTAATTGTCCGTATTGCTTGACAATTTAGGCTGAAATCCCACAGCTCTCTCTTCAAGAGCAAATTTTTCTGCCAATGATAATCCCCCTCTCCCTGTAGGAACAGAGACTACATGAATCTAATTTTAAATACAGGAGTTCCTTACTGCAGACACGGCTTTAGTTTCTGTTCCAGTGTCTCACATTTCATGAGAGTGGCAGAGATGAAAAAATATCCATCTTCTATATCTGGTATGTGGTCTTCTCAATATGAAAAAGAAATAATGCTATGTGTTTGTAAATACTCACACATTTGAGGGTAACTGCATCTGCAAGCCAAACTGCCTCCTTTGATGAGTCCTGGAGACGACTATGACTGGTGTGCTATGAATAGTAAAGGAATGTGGAATGGAAAGTGCCAAGTTAAATGCAGATGCTTTATCACAGCCATCTGCTGTTTGGACAAATCAAAAACATATTCAAATGAAACTGAATACAAATACAATTTTAAGAATACAAGAAAAATATGATGTACAAAACCTGGGCTCTCACTACTGAAGCTAGAGTTCCTTTAGTTTCAAATGAAAACCCTAAGCTTGTATGTCTGCACATGTCCATTTATGAGAAAGATTTATATTACTGTTGTTTAGACTTCAAGATATTTGAAGCAATTCATTTTAGAAAAGTGGGTAGTACAATTCTTGTATTTTACTTATTAATTGTGCTAAAACTCACAAGAAATTTGTATAAGAATGGCAGCATAAAGTCTGAACTGTACATTTCCATCACAAGCAATTATGTTTTTAATATACCAGAAGTCAAGAGTGTAATGTTTTCTAACAACTAAACCAAATATTAAACATATGTCCCTTCATTTCCACTCAACCCCACAGTTTTCCCTCGTATTGCCTGTGTTCAATTTGCATATTAGTTTAAGATCAAATGGCAAATCAGATCTAGTTTTCCAAGTCTAGGAGCTTCATCAGACAGCAATCTGGTAGAAGATGCAACGTGGATTTGATAAGATAAGAAACTGAATTCTAGATACAGGTCTGGATTTAAACTTTACAGGCCAGCTTTACAAAAGCTGTACAAACTTAAACCGATAGTTTCTACATCACCTCATGGCACAACTGTTGGGATAGAGTTCAGGACCACAAGTTAGCAATCTGTTTTGGTGATCTTTGTTTACAGAGAGTTGTATAAATTTTATCACTTAAACTTACAAGTTATTATAAAAACTATTGTAGCTATGATTGCAGTGATGATATTCATAGCCCTATAGATGAGAAAGATGTTCTAAAAAAAACATATCTGATTTAATTATTTCAAATTAGATCATGATTAAACTGCTGGAAACTTGGCAAGGAATTAGACCATACAGCCAAAATCATATCATCTGTTCTATATATGATAATATCATGGTTACACACTGGCCTGGTTATGGACACAGGCCTGCCTCACAAAACTGGATGGAGAATGTGACATCTGACTGTTCTGTATTGTAGGTCTCTCTGCATCACTCTGTACCCAAGTCTGCACTTGCTCACAATATCATCAGTCAGAAATAACTGAAACACCTTGACCCAGACATGTCAGGAATGTACCCAGCAAAACTGTACCTTCTCTTGTAGACAGATCTTTACAAAAGCCTACATCCATGCTCCTTGGTGAATGGGAACTTCCCCTGATCCGGCACCTGAGTGTTCATGTAACCACTCTGGAGTATGGACCTGCCTCTGAATTCCTGCATTTTAGCACCAAGAAGTGCGCAGGAAAATGTTTCTCTCCTTTTTTTCAGTGGCGGTTTATCAAAAGATCTTGGATGGATTATTTTTATGTGTTTACCAGAACAACCTTAAAGTATTTGGCAGAGTGTTTCTGAATAATCTGGAAAGAGCTGTTCTCACATATTTTATGTGATATTTTACTTTTATAATCTGATTAGAACTGAATGTCACATAGAAAGTTGCTAATATTGTTCATGGGCAGCAGACTGAGATATTAATCAACAGCAAAGGATTTCAGAACAGCTACAGCTTAAGACAGGTTTAAGACATGCTGATGTGCTTAAATTAGGAACCATGAAATTGGCTGTCTATAAAATTCTGGCCCAGAATAAGTGATAAGCCTGTGCAATCCTTGCAGATCAAGTGTTACCGAGTCTTCTAACTTCCCAACGGTGAGGGATTACCTTTGTAATTGATCAAATTGCTCCTCCAAATGGATAGAGATGACTTCATGCATGAATCTAAGCACTGTGAAAAATGACTTAATAGAGAAGAGAATGTATCAAAGTGGCACTAGTCTCCAAAAACAAGGTAAAAAAAAATAAATTTCCATAAGATCCTTGTGGACAGAAAGGCCAAAAATGCCTTTCATTGCCTTGCTGCCTTTTTATAGTTTCTACTGCACCCAGGGGATTTGATATCTCTCTCCAGAGTCCAATACTGGTAATACAATGAACCAAGGCTGACATGATACCCACCAGTCACTCAATTACCATTTAGCTGCAGCACTGGAAAAGAGGAAAGGAAATCACTGGGGTGTCATGGTGGCAACACTCCCGCCCAGAGGAGAAGGTCTCACATTTCTTACTTACTTCATAGCCAAGAATCAAAATGTCCTTTTTAATCTGAGTAACAGTACAAGATCGGCTTTTAAAGTGAGCAGAAATATTTCTGGAAATATTAGGTACACTTTCTGTTATTTGGAAGAGATGCAGACCTCTGTCTTGCTGACTATCAGAGACAGTGTCTGGCCCCACTCACCCAGAGGACAGTATCTCAATAGCCCTACACTGTGAACACAACAGTTAAGTCTAAAGAGTTATACCTGTACACTACACTGGAGTAGTGAGCTGGCCCCATTTGTATTAACTCTGGAGCCAGAAGTACTGTCCCCGTGTGCCAGCTTAGGCCCAGAATTCTCAGACTGTCTACTGCTGTGCTCAGGCTGAAAAGTCATCCCTTTGGACAGAAAAAGAGACAGGAGAAACATGGTACTCCAGCTCAGGACTCCCCATTCAGGTTAGTGCTAGAGTGGAGATTTCTGCTGTCTGCGCCATGGTGGGCTGCATTTTCACCACAAATCCCATCAATCTACTTGAAAAGTAACCCTCTTTAGCCACATGGTAATACTGCTGACACCAGCCTTTTCAAGGGGAGGTATGTCTAGCAGAATCTTGTACAAATAGAATTGGTGCATATAGAAAATAATTTGCAGTTCCTCTCATGCTCCTTGGTGACTTTACTGTGCTTTGGGCTGACCCTGACCCAGTGAGCACGGGTGATGAAGCATGCCACTGCTGAGCTCTGCTACATGGCACAGAAGCAGCAGCAGGCAGGTCTGTGCATGAAGAGGAGACAGAAAAGTGTAGATCCAGGGTAGGCCTTGGCACACAGAGAGCAAGGAAACCCACCAGAAGTGTCTCAGGCAAGGCTGAGGAGCAGAAAAAACACTCTCTGTGGTTCAGATTATATGATAGATAGATAGATAGGTAGATAGGTAGGTAGGTAGATAGATAGATAGATAGATAGATAGATAGATAGATAGATAGATAGATAGATAGATAGTCATCATTTAACCCCAGCTAGCAACTGAGCCCCACTTTCCTGCCATGGCATGGGTGAGAGAATAGGAGGAGTAAAAGTGTGTGTACTCATGGGTTGTGATACAGACAGTTTAGCAGGGAAGGCAAAAGCTACATGCACAAGCAAAGCAAAAGGGATTAATTGACCACTTTTCATGGGCAGGCAGGTGTTCAGCCACCCCCAGGACAGCAGGGCTCCAACACATGTAACAATGAGCTGGGAAGACAAATGCTTTCATTCCAAACGTCCCTTCCTTCCTTCCTCCTTCTTCCCCTGCTTTTGTCTGCTGAGCTTGATGCCATGTAGGATGGAATATCCCTGTAATCACTTGGACTCAACTGTCTCTGCTGCGTCCCCTCCCAACTCCCTGTGACCCCTTCCCAGCCTCCTCGGTGGTGGGACACAGTGAGGAGCAGAAAAAAAGCCCTGACGCTGTGTGAGCTCTGCTCAGGGAGAGCTAAAACATCCCTGTGTTACCAACATTGTTTCCAGCAAATCCACACTACAGCCCCACAGCATTACTGTCAAGAAAATACATTCAATCCCAAGTCAAAACCAGGAGATACATATAAAAAGTTTTGAACACATTATATTTAGACCTTCTTCAAGAAATATTTGACTTTTTTGTAAAATAAACATTTTTAGGGGCTGAGAAAGACATTTCAAAATTATTTTTTAAAGTTTTGGGTTTTAATAGAAAAGGAACACATACATGGACTGAACCCTTGGTATGCTAGGCTGAAAGAGTATCTTCAGCTACTATTTTCAGCTACATTTCTTTCCAATTGCACATCTCTTCAATTTTCTTATCTATTAATTGTACATTCCATCATGTAAGCAGATAGTATGTCAGAATCTCCAGAAGTCTCATTTGCTCTTAGTAGAGTTGGATGACATGGGGATGAAAGTGGGAGTGCCCTATCTGAATTAGCCACCCCAAAATTTCTAGTCAAGTCCTCATCAGCTCAAGCTGGTTTACTGAATCAGTATTAATTAGTTAACTTGTGCAGTTGTCCCTGTCACTGGCTCTGCATGGAGTTGGTTTGATCCAGCAAGACTTCCTCACTCAGATGCCAATGGACAGCCTCCAGGGCTGGCTGGAACATTTCCCTCTACCACCACAGTACCAGCAGCAGAAGCTGGCTGCTTCTGCAGCTGATTCAGATGCCCAGAGGGACCACATGAGTAGTTCTCTGTTGTGTCTGACTTCCCACAAGAGGCAAGACAGGATCTGAGAATATTTTGGGTTCCAGTGGCACTAACTCCTTTATTTTTAGTTCCACTCCTCATTTTCCACGATATACCATTCTCCTCTCAGCCGGGACACAGGAGTCATCTGTTCCACAGACATCACAGTAGCACACTGGAGTAAGCATGAAGAGCAGGCATGGCTTCTGCCTGTGAATAAGCTAATTTGGAATTTGGATGTTGGGTTTACATAAGTCCAACTCTTAACTAAAAATTATTCCATTGATCATAGCTATAATGAAAAATTAATGAAGGGGAGTGATTTTCAGAGCACAGTGTGACTAATAAAAACATAATTCTTGTACTCTGTCTTACAAGGCAGACAGAAACTCATAAGCTACCTGGTCTGCTGACAGATGTATGCATTTTAATAGCAGTTCAATTATATTTTGTAACTTTACCACAATTACCCAAGCACTGGTGGCATGATTAGTATGTACTGTACAAGATACACCATAAGTACAGTCTCTGCCTTAATGTATATATGGAGCCTCAGG
>WEKY01027493.1:0-14039 GCA_013390045.1 Picathartes gymnocephalus
AGAAAAGGGGCTGGAGAAACCCTCCCCGGGTGAAAAGAGGCTGGAGAGATCCTTCCTGGGAGAAAAGGGGCTGGAGAGACTCTCTCCGGGAGAAAAGGGGCTGGAGAAACCCTTCCCAGGAAAGCTCCTGAGTTCGAGGAGAAAAGGGGTTGGAGAAACCCTTCCTGGGAAAGCTGCTGAGTTGCAGGAGGAAAAAGGAGCTGGAGAAACCTCTTCCAGGAGAAAAGGGGCTGGAGAGACGCTCCCCGGGAGAAAAGGGGCTGGAGAAACCCTTCCCAGGAAAGCTGCTGAGTTCCAGGAGGAAAGGGACTGGCAGAAGTCTGGGATTGTTAGAGGTGCCTGATAACCTCGCAGTGAGGCAGGTAAATCACTCACAGGTGGAAATCTGGGGCAGCACAGGGCTGGTTTCACTCCTGTCAGGAAGCCTGGGAGATGCAAAGCTGTCTGTGGCCAAATAATTTTCCGATATGGTTTAACTTACAATTATTTAGGGTTTGTATCAGGTTGCTGGGGTTTAACCACGTGCTCAGGTCAAATCCTGTCACCTGCACAGCAAAGTGATGTTCAGCATCACTGTATCTCATGCTGTGTCGTGGTACCAACTACTCAAAACAAAACACAAAACAAACAAAAAAACCCCCCACCAAACAAACAAAAAAAATCCCAAAAAAATCCATTTGAAGTTGGTGAAAGTCACAGAAAAGAATGATTTCCTTCCTTTCCTTCTCTCCCCGAATGACATCGTAGTTTCAGCAGCAAGAAATTAGGAAGTAAAACGTAGTTTCTGCTTAGCTGCTTTTCTTTTCCTCATTTTCATATATTTTAATTGTTATTCCATATTCTGAAGGTGAAGGGGGAAATATAGGGAAAGATTTAAAAGCAAGCTGGTGATTTTTCTATCTTTGGCCAATTCACTTCAATAGCATCATGGGACTGCCAGGCTCTGAACAGTGACAAAGAGATGGACCTGCACGAGGACACTTCACCTGAACCTTGGGATTTGATGGCAGCAGGGATCTGAGTGCAGGCAGAGGAGCTGGTGGAGCCTGGAGCATGATTTGGGAGCTGAAAAAGTCTTTTCTCTTATTAAATTTATATTATTATTTTGTAATGATTACCTATGGTGACACCCGCCCTTCATTTCTCCATTGGGGGGTCCTTCTCCCACTATCCCAAACATGATTTAAATTCTGCAGAAAAGCAGAAGTGGTTTCACACGCACAAAAAAAGATCCAAGTTAGCAGAGCTCAATTTTCTGCTGAAGGCAAGTGCCAGCCTTGCAATTTTCTGTGTGTCCATCTGTGCAGAAAGGCTGGGACATTGCTATTGTGAAATACGAGTGTGACAGAGAAGTCAGAAAGGAAAGGGGTTGTTCTGTTCTCCAGCAGCTTTCAGAAAATTACCCAGGGGCAAAACCCCAGACCGTGTCAATAATATATAATTTTAATTGCCATTTTCTGAGAGGAACCCATTGAGTTTCGGACACTGAATGGGCCAGGGGTGGGTCCAGCCCTACCTTACAGTGAGAATTGGGACATCTGCTGTGGTTTAGGAAATTGGGAATGTTGTGGCAGGCCCAACAAAGAACAAAGTCCTCACTCAGCCAGGGACTCCCAAAAGTGATGGAGCTGGAAATGCCCCTGGATCAAAGAGCTCAGGGACAAAGCAAGAATTCTCATGGCCACCACAGATCAAGGCACCAAAGGATGAAAGGCTGGGTTCTTATAGATACAGGAATATAAATGTATGCACTATTCTGCCTTCATAAAGGGACCCTTAGGTAACGCTTAATTGCACAGGGTTATTATAAAACCTGTACAAATCAGTGCACAGAGATGAGACAAAGGGAGCATTTTTCGTATTTCCCATCAATTCATAGAAAAGGTAAAGAGGTAACATCACATTCCCAAGTTACAGAGGGAATTTCTGGCAAAGCTGTTCATGAAGCCCGAGGATCCAAATTTTAACCAAGGCCCTGTTCTTTTCAGAGGGTATTTTTATTATTTCTTTTTCTGTTGAAGTCATTTAAACAAATTTATCTCTTAGCAAAGCCTGGAGCTGTTTCAGCTGGAAGTGGCCTTTCTGCAGAAAAATAATGTCCCAACTCTCAGCATAAGTGGGGAAAAGAAAACTACTATATTCAGGAAACAGTTCCAGTGAATTTGTCACTTCACTGATAAAGTAGGCAGGAGCTGAAATCAGACTCACCTCATTTGTAGACCTGGGTTGAATTCACCTGTGAGGGCAAAAATACAGAAAAAAATCACATGGAAATCACAGCTTTCGTCAATCTTTGCAATATTTTACTTAGCCAAGCAAAACCCACCTCAGTTCTTTGTCGGTCTAAAAGCAAATTTAAAGTGTGAACCAAGACAATGTTTTTATTTAACAAAGGAGCAACAGGTGGGGGGGACAAAACGCAGGAGAACAGTTAAGAAGTACAGTTAATTAATGTAAATTTGATTGGATCCATCCACATGTTGGTTTTAAGCCACTGAGCCCTGGGTTCCTGCACCTGGATCTTTCAGGTTGCCTCCAACTCTTAACAAAACAGCAAAACGGGCTCAACATAAACAATTATCCATAGGACAGAAAATTACATTGATTTAGGGTTTATTTATACAAAACAAGGTGAGATTAGATGCAGCAGATGGGAAAAGGGATGAGAAATGATGAGGGGGAAGTAGAAAAATAATGGATATCAAAGCCTTGGTTCAGCAAAGAATCTGCAAATGAGCTGCAGGTTAAGCCCACGCTTAAGTGCTCATATGGAAGTCAAGGGAGGTCCTTAATTACAGAAGAAAATGTCACATTTATGCCAAAAAACCTGAAACATTTGTTGGTTTTGATTAAGGAAATAATGAGTTTAATTTTTTAGCAGCCATGTTGTTGAGACAATCATCCAGTCAGGGAATCTCCTGAGTTAAAAGGGACCCACAAAGATCATGGAGGTTTGATTTTTACCCAGGTGAATAATTAAACTCTTACAAATTCAACAGTAAAATCAAATGGATTTTTTAAAGCCCTTCATCACAGTCATCCAACGAGCTCAGATTCCAGAAACTCCAACAATCTCTCATAGGTTGAGCAGGACAAACTCCATGGTCTGAGTTCCCTCCTTCCTCAGTGGATGGAAAGGGATTTGATGGGATGGGAGCTCTGAATGAGTCGTGACTGCAGAAATCCAGAACCAAGTGCTGCACTTAAAATCCACCTTCCACAGAACCCCAGAATGGTTTGGGTTGGAAAGGACCTCTAAGATCATCTCATTCCACCTTCCACTATCCCAGGTTGCTCCAAGCCCTGTCCAACCTGGCCTTGGACACCTCCAGGGATGGGGATGCTGATGGCTGGGTGACGTTTCTTTTCTAAAGAAAATAACAAAATATTTTGGGGTTTTTTTTAGGTCAATGCAAGGAGGATGGATAATGGTGACCTTGCTTCTTGAAAAATTGGGCCAAACGTAAAACTGTAATGTGAGGGATTTTTTATTTAATGAAATTTGTGTTTAAAAAAATATCTATTTAATTATTTTTTACTTAATCTTTTTTTAATTTAATAAAATGTCTAAAATTTAATAAAATGTCCATTTATTCTCAGTCTAAAGCCAGAGGGTCACAACAAACAATCTACTGGATCTACTGAAATTAAAAATGAAATTAACTGACTGTTAGCAGGGTGCTCCCATTGCCAGATAAATTCCCTCCCAAGCTCTCCACTCCTTCTGCAAGAAGAAATAACCTTGATGTTGAGGTTGTTTTCACAAACATAAAAAACCGATTAAGGGACAGTGGTTTAAATCTTAATTGTTGACTTGGGCTTGAAGGGGGAGAAGGGGGTTGGTTGAGGGGGCAGAGCAACAGAAGAGAGATGAGATGGGAAGGCAAAAAGAGGAAAGCAGAGGAATTTGTGGGATTTGCTCAAGTTCATCCACCTGTTAATAAAGGGCAAGCGAGAAGTGACAGGGAGGCAACACGGAGCAGGCCTCAAACCACCTCCCATAATTTCAGGGGGTGGGAACTCCAGCTGACAGACTTTTGGAGCCGTCCACGGTGCTGCCATGGGATTGTGGAGAGGAAGACGAGGGGGGGGATGATGGCTGGGAGGGGGCAGAGCTCGTGGAGAGCAGCGGGAGCAAGGCTGAGGCCTAGGATGAGGTGCTGGAGGCATCTCACGTTCTCCCATCTCTGCTCGCAGGCAGAACAAAATTTTCTGCTGCGCTGGGATGCTGTGGGACAAGGAGCAGGTCATAAACTCCAGGCTGGAGTGTGGCAGAGCTGGGAAAAGCTGAGTCCCCTCCGGGGTGGCTGCTGAGGCCGCATTACCTGACATTTTCCCCCGCCCCGGCCGACATGACTCAAGTGCCGGGGGTTGCATTAAGGAGGTGTGAACATCATGGGCCTGGAAAGCAGCCAGAGCTCGGGAAGGTCAGGGGAGGAATTTTTCCACCGAGTTCAACTGGACTTTCAATCAATTCCAGCTTCACCCTGTGACTTTCCCTACGTGTGCCCAAAAAAATGAGGTGACGTGCCACGTAACGAGTGAGACCACACAGGGCTGACTCACCCGGGGTTCCTCTCTCATGGAAAGTTTGCTGAGGACATCTGGGAACGTTCCTGTTTGGGTTGAATGAAAAAGGGGTGTCCAAGAAGGGTTTTTCACTGTATTTTCAAAGGAAGAAGTGGCCAAACATGGGCAGAAAGTTCTTCAAAATATGGAAACGACACGAAAAATAAGGGCTGGAAAGATAACACGGCGATCGGCACATCCTGGGGTGAGTTGATGGCTTTGGGGACATTTTTAGCCACCAAGGGGAGATTGTTCAGACAGCCAAAGCTCAGCTGCTGCACCCTCACTCAGAAACACAAATTTCTAATAGCACAGAAGGTGCTGGCAGGGTGACAACACCGAATTCAGCGAGGGAATTCCATGTTGTGATGGAGAAGGAGTTGCTCCATTACCTTGGTAGGTCCTCGCCTGGTTCAGCTGCCTCTGCAGATCTCACTCCAAGTGCTGAAATTCATCTTCAGCTTTACCATCAGCTGTCCAATAAATTACCCTGGAGAGGTGTTTAGAGACCCCATAGTTCGCAACGTGTTTGGGGAAAAGCACTAAAGAATGATGAAGAGCTGCTGAAATTTTATGCTGCAAATATTTTTACAGCTTTAGCCCCTATTTTTAGTTAACAAATCATCTATGGACCAATTATAATTTCCTTCACACATATTAAGTACACAGAAGAATTCGCCAAACACACTGGTGCTAACCCCAAACATTCAAAAAACATGAGTCAGCCCCTCTCACTGCCTTTCCCCCTCCCACCTCGGGCTTATTATGGACTTAAACTTCATCAGACTTCTGCAAAAATAAATTTAGGTTCTTTGCTTTCCTTTTCGTACTGGAAAATTTTCCATTTTGCCTCTTTAAGGTTTCTTCTGAACCTCTGAGGATTAAGACTTGATTTTCTTTTTAAAAGAAGCTTGATGTTTCCTCCTATTTACTTGTGTTCCAGAGTGAGGGATGCCTAAAAATCCTTTCAGGTCTGGGGCAACAACTCCTACAATCCCTGGATTTCCCCATTCTGGTTGTACCCATGAGCTCTTTTCTTGTTTTTCCTTCATTATGTGGAATATGCAAGTGAAAAAAATCCTGTGATTACTGCCCCATCTTCCCAGTGGGATTGAGGGCATGGTCAGACCCTCAAAATGTTGGAACAATTTTAAACCTTCCAGCTTATTTAAAGGGAAAGTCATTTCCCTTTTCTCCAAGTTGATCATGGTGGTTAAAGGCCTTTATTCCCTTGTCCAAACAAAAGGTGTCCTGAAAACCAAAACACCCACAAAGTTTTATTTTTGTGCCGAGCTATATTTAAACATCAGCATTTACTGATTTATTCACATCCTGCTTATTTCTGAATATCAAATATCCATAAATTAATTCTCCATTTTGGCGATGGGGTCACGAAGGAACAAAATGCTCAAGGAATCCCCTTGATTTCATCTGTCCCAGGGAATAATGCCTGTACCAGAGGGAAAGTCCCAGCCCCATCATCCAGGGCTCAGGGATGTGAAGCAAAACCCCACAAGGATCCCAACCCTCTTTATCAGTGTGCACCAAATTCCTTGGAAAAGCAGGAGCAGAGACCTGGATGAGTGCTCCTGGATAACCAGAACCTGGAGAAGGTCCAGATGTTTTGCAGGATGAGCAGAGCTTGGGAGAAAATTGGAACGGATTTCACACCTTCCAATCCAATCCAATCCAATCCAATCCAATCCAATCCAATCCAATCCAATCCAATCCAATCCTTGTCTTTCCAAGGGATCTGCAGAGACTAGACACTCATTTTAAAATCATAACTTCAGTATTTTTTTAACTGCCACTATAGATAAAGACATGAGCTGTGTCTGGCTTTCCACGCGGCTGGAACTTCTGAGAGGATTTTGGTGCTCTTTGCACTTGGGGGCTTTTTTTTTTTCGTCTCTCCAAACAGGGCCACAGAAACGCTCAGCACCCACAGAATCATCTGCACAAAGCTTCTTTTTGGACCAGTGCACTGTGGCAGCCACTGAAGTCAATCCCTCCTGGCCTGTGTGGTTTTGTGAGAATCCAGGAAAGGAAAAAAAGGTAAAAAGCAAAATTCACCAGATCAGCTTTCTAAGCAGTGACTTTGCCTGAGCTTTCCTAGAAACCCTGCTCTGCTTTTCCCATCTCCTGCCAAGCTGTATAGAATTGGATGAGCATAATTTTTCTTCTGCTCCTTCTCCACGAGCTTGTGCCAGTGCGAGGAAGTTTATTTTTGTAACTTAACCCTCTCTTGCAAAGTGCACTTAAAGCACCTGGCTTTCCATTTTGAATTAAACCAGAACTGACCCTACTTTGCTGAAAATGTAGCTGCTCTTTATTTGACTTGCAGGGCTTTAAGTCAGCTGTAATGGGCTGGGGTTAAGAGAGTCTCTGGTGAGGAAAACTTAGGAGAGGAGAGAGCAGCTGGAAGTAAAATTGGCTTTAAAAATCCCTGAGATGTCCAGAGACAGCCCTGTCTGACAGCCTTCAAATCCTACCTGCTGCAAAGGAAAACCCATTTGGGGTGTTTTGGTTGGTGTGCTTTGCTTTTATTTTTCTTTTCAAACAGGTTTATAGAGGCCTTGAATGAAATTGAACTTGGAGGCCAGGGAGGGAAAGGGTGTCTGGAGGCTGTAAAGGCAGAATTGAGTGACTTGCACAGACGTCAATAATTTGCAGACATCTGATATTAAAATGAGAGAAATCCCACCCCGACATGCACGGCCTGGGAACTGTGCCCTGCAGACACTTTTAATGGCTCATGTGGCTCCATGCACCCCAACCTTCCAGGAATGCTTTTTGCTGGGGTATTTATTGATTTTTCTGGATCTAAACAAAAGCCCAGGAAAGCGGGGAATGGGGAGGGGAAAAAAAATTAATAATAAAAAAACCCAAAATGAGATGAAAACCAGCTGATAAGTCAGCCTCAGGGAATTCTCAGGGCTCTCTGCAAAGACAGACATCCAAGGAGACGTGGCAGCTTCGTGGATCTGGGAGAAGCAGGTCAGGACGTCAAGTGGAGTTAACAAAGTTGGAAAAATCACTGAGCAGGAGTCATTAAGGGCACCCATCACACTAAGCCTGGTAAGCAGTTCTGAAGCCTCACTGCTCCCAGTGAGGAGCCTGTGATCAAGAGCAGAGAATAAAAATTATAGGCTTCAAAGGGGGAAATTAGTTTATATCAGAATCTGGAGTGTTCAAGGCCTCATAATTAACTAATTTGGAGGTTTCTGTCATTGTTATCGCTGAGTGAATGACTTTGCTTTGATGTCGAAAAAAGAATTCTCAGTAAAACAGGTTTGCAAACTAGAGGCAATATTCTGAAATGAAGTATTTAGCTCACTTTGATCCACCCCTCTTCCATTTCTAATCCTCAGAATGATCCTCTGATAAAGATTCATTTATGACAGGATCCTGTGGAATCAGATAATTTGCCCTTTAAACGAAAAAAAAATAAAAAACTAATTTATATAATGTATCTAATTTTAGATGGATAATATTGACTGAAATGAACATTACACTTCCTCTTTCCTTTACACCAACCCCAGTTTCCACTTGGAGAATGAGGATGATGCCATTGCACACCTTAGATGGTGCGATAACCCACAAAAAAAAGAGTAATTTTGTAGCCGTGGAGACCTTGAAAACACTTGCCACAGCAGCCAGACTTACCCAGTGTTGTCTTCAACACCAACTCTGTTCTTTAATTTAGCTCTGGAGCTGTCATTCTGCTCCCAGAACTCCATCTTTTGATTTCATTCCCTGTAAACGAGGAGCAATGCTGAATTCAGAATGCCTGGAACGAGAGAAACAGGGGCTTTTCTTCACAGCTTTGGGTCGTTTTGAAACCAGTGGCTTCTCTAGGGGTTCAAAGGAATTCTGCCAGCCTGACATCATTGCTCAGCCCAGGGCTGGGGGTGACAAGTGGGATGCCACGCTGCTTGGCTCATGAAAGGCCTTCCTTCATGTCAGATGATGAGAAATCTTTTCCTTTGTCCATTTTCATCATTCTTTCACAAAAACTGAGTGTAAGGTGAGAGCTCATCCACTCAGCCTCTCACTCGCTGTGAGTTCTCCTCATCTCTGACCCTTCTTTAAGCAAGAGGTTGGACAAGGTGAGCTGAAGCTTCCTCTGACCTGAATTTCCCTGCTTTATGGTCTGACTTTCAGGGACAAGGTTCTCCTGGAAGTGGGCAGGAAGGGAGACCATCAGGACAGGTGATGGAGGATCCCACATGCAGGGATTCGGAGGGAGCTTGGCAATCCAAGCCAGCTCCCACCAGGAATCCAGGAAAACTCCGCTTGGAGGGGCTGAACCATGAGGGGACAACCATGAAATCAGGAAGGTTGGACAGGACCTCTCAGATCATCGAGTCCAACCATTTTCTCAGCAGTGCCACGCCCACCAATAAACAATTTCTTGTCTAGAAATTTTTTGAACACTTCCAGGGACAGGAGTGCTTCCACCACTTCCCTGGGCAGCCCAATCCAATGCTTGGCCACCCTCTCAGTGGATAAATGTTTCCTAATATCCAATCTAAAAACAAACTCCATCCCATATCCTGCCGGGAACAGCACATCGATGAGTCACTCCAGACTTTGCATTCGGGTCTTGCTCCTTAAGCTGTTTGATCCCTACTTCCCAACCTTTGTCCTGCCTCCCAGCTTTCCATTTGTGTCTGAGCCGCCCTTCCCGAGCCTTGGCTGCTGTGCCAAATTTTTCTGTGACTGTATCACTCCATATCTGAGCTGCAAACCTCAACCACAGCGTGGTCCCCGGCTTCAAATCTATCAGGAGAACATATGGAGAGCTGCTTTTTATATTTGGCCCCCAGCAAAAACCTCAAAAGTTTCCCACATGCTGAGATGAGACATCTTTCCTTTTCAGAATCCGACTTTTCTCTCCTTATTTAGAGATGTTTCACCGTTGGCTCGTTGGGTTTTTTGGTCAGTCCTGGGGTGGTTGGGTCACTTGGTGCCATCATGGGACATTTATTTCCACATTATTAATCAGATCTTTTTACAACCCTAGAGGTGCTGTGAACTGTGCTGGGAGGTTTTCATTATTCACCGACCCTCAAAAACACAGCAGGGAGGGCTAAGATTGTCCTCTTTTTGTGAGTTTATTCACCAAGATTTAGGGGGAAAAAAGGAAGAGGGGGGAAGGAGTGAAAAGCATCTGTGACACTTTTGCTATGAATAACAGAGCACAGGAAAAGGCCGTGTTCAAATTTTTAACTTATTTTCCTTTTAAAAAGATCAGAAATGCAGCTTCTCTGCAGGAGCAAACTAAGTTATCTATGGAGCAGGTTGAAGGGGACTCATGGCAGACATGGTCCCATGGTCTAATTTAGTAAAATAAAAGTAAAATCAGGAAAACCAGGGCAGCTGCTTCTGAGAGAGGGGATGGGCCCTTGGATGGGGATCCCTGAGAAGGAAAGGCAGATTTCCCACCCCAGGCACAGCTGAGCTTGTTTAAAATAGAGATAGAATTGACAGACAGACAGACAGACAGACTGCTCCTAGCGGGATCACAGCTCTCCAGCCTCCTGCCAGAAATCCATGAGGCCAACGTGTTCCAAGTACTGCTGAGCAAAGCCCTAGGAAATAAGGAGAAATGACCACAAATATGCCTGTGTTTGAAATTCCTGAGGAGCTGGCACTGCTGGCAGTGCTAGTTGGGAAGGCAGCAGCCAAATCCATGAGGAGCATCCTTGACAAGGGGGGAATTTGCTGAGCACTGCCCGGCATCCAAACCAATCCTGCCCAGAGCCATTTGGAAAAGGGATTTTCTTGTCTGAAAAAACAAACTTTCTGAAGCTGCGAATGGCCCTTCAAAGAGAGAACCCGCTGCTGTGGGACACGGGCACCTGCAGGGTCTCACGAACCTCTGCTCGCTCCCGATGGATCAAAACTCAAGGAAACTCAAAATTCAAGGATATCACAACTCCGGGAGACAGAAAGTGAGGAAAGGCAGCAAATATTAACCAGAGAGTTTTCCAAGATCTAATATCTTCACTTTTCTTTAAATACAAAGAATTTGGGGGGAAATGTGCCGCTTTTTTGGTGCTTTTTATTCTGAAGATGACAACGAGGGTGCCAAAGAGGAAAATTCCACAGGGTACTGGGGGTTGAAGGAACATATTCCAGAAAGCAAACATATACCAGAGAACAAACATATTCCAGAAAACAAACATGTTCCAGAAAGCAAACATATTCCAGAAAGCAAACATATGCCAGAGAACAAACAAATTCCAGAAAATAAACATGTTCCAAAGAGCAAACATATTCCAGAAAATAAACATATTCCAGAGAACAAACATATTCCAGAAAGCAAACACATTCCAGAAAGCAAACATATTCCAGAGAACAAACATATTCCAGAAAACAAACATATTCCAGAGAAAAAACGTATTCCAGAAAACAAGCATATTTCAGAGAACAAACATATTCCAGAGAACAAACATATTCCAGAAAGCAAACATGTTCCAGAAAAACATATTTCAGAAAGGAAACATATTCCAGAAAGCAAACACATTCCAGAAGGCAAACATATTCCAGAATGCAAGCAGATTCCAGAGAACAAACATATTCCAGAGAACATATTCCAGAAAACAAATGTATTCCAAAAAGCAAACATATCCCAGAAAGCAAACATTTTCCAGAGAACAAAAGAATTCCCAGGAAACAAACTTTCCAGAGAACAAACGTATTCCAGAAAAGAATCATTTTCCAGAAAGCAAACATATTCCAGCCTCCAGGTTCAGCAGACAATATAAAAATGGGTGCCATAATCTCAGGAGAGCGATTTCCTGCTCCTTCAGTTGTCCATCCTTCCTCAGAACCTGGATTTAGGGTTGGGGCTCCCAAAAGGAGCCTCAAAGCCCTTGATAAGATGTCTGTCCAAACACCATCCCAAACTGACCATAAAATCTTTCTCCATCCTAATTTAACCAACACCCCCTGACCTTTCCTGCTCCCACACCATGAAGTCCATGATTAATATCTCCAGTGGGTTGGCCAAATTCAGGGAAATTCTCTTTTTTCCTGGGCCACCATGGAGAGATGATATGGGAGAAGTCACCAGGCTGAACTTTGGGGTTTATTTCCACCAGCACTGAAAGACCTGAAAAAACCTCAGGTCTTTGATTGACCTCGGGCATTTAACATCACTCCATGCTCTTGTATTTCCATGGAAATTGTGGATGGAATTGCAGTTTTCCAAGTGGGGAAAGGGTTGCATGGCCTTTGTCAATCTGGGAAATGGGATTTTAGTCCTGACTAATATTTTTTTCTTCTCTCTGCTTCCTGCCTCCTAAACTCCAGAGCATCAACCTTTTTCCTCGCTGTGGAAAGATCCAAACCCCCGTTTGTCCCAAGATAACATATTTGGGATTGTTTGATACCACACTGCTGTGTTTCCAATTAGGTTTCCTTGCTTTTATCTTTTTCTGTGTAATCTATTCAGTCCCTCCCCCTAATTAGAACCTTATTTGCCTTTTTCCCCCGTTTCAGCAGTGTTTATCCTTCACATTGTTCCCTCCATCTCTGCTCAGCGAGACTGACTTCTGTTATCTTTGTTTTTTAAATATATGTTTAGGTTTTATTGGCACAGACATTTGTTTGAGCGATCCAACTATTCATTACAGACCTCATGATTTTCCACAGTAAATTTTCGAGACAATCAACACAGATCAACATTATTTCGTGTCTCATTCCACATTCTTTTGGAGAGTTATGTGTTATGAACAGCCCAATGCTTCAGATTATTACCTTCCACACACAAGATACCCTCGGAATCAGAGGATATCTGATGATATTCCGATGGCTAGACTTCCAGATGTTTTATTTTATTTATCCTACTTGGCTTGTTTTCTAGGACTGAGTCCAAACCAGCCTCGAATCTCAGGGGCTGCTCAACAAATTCTGTGAGAGGCTGTGGAAAGTTATAAAGCAGGGGGGGAAGAAAGTCTTTGCACAACAAATAATTTTGCAAACTCCAGTACTGTCCTTCTGTATTTAAAATAAATGTTGATTAATAACATTGTAAGAAGACTAATGAGGAATTTTAACATGGACTTTAGTGAGGGCATGGAAATTCCTAAAATAAACTGATTTCTTGCTGACAAAAGTCAGGAAGAAACTCCCAAAGGGCAGCTTTCCCTAAGTGTTATTAGGAATTTTATTCCTGTAGAAGATGGCACTTATCTGTGGGAATCAGGAGAGGTTCTGGGTGTGTATTTGAGTCAGGATATCATCCTCCATTCCCAGGAAATAAATGGAACAAAGATGAGAGGAACAAAAGCACGTGCTATGGTGTCCTCCTGCCCGTGTGGAGCCTCGTGGATCTCAGAACCAGGAGCGTCTTCCTGGAAGGAATGACCAGGACCACCCAAGAAAGGGGGATATCCAGAGCTACAC
Organism: Picathartes gymnocephalus; assembly: GCA_013390045.1. Lineage (NCBI taxonomy): Eukaryota > Metazoa > Chordata > Aves > Passeriformes > Picathartidae > Picathartes > Picathartes gymnocephalus. The sequence continues at coordinate 12,985 of WEKY01027493.1, forward strand.
AAAGAGGCAGAAGAGGCCCAAGGGACTCAAAATTAGGCAGAATAAATGAGCCAGTAAGTTCCAATTAATAATTTCTTCTCAGTGTGTAAAGACCTTGACAGATTTCACCGACTGATAGGCAAGAGGGGTATTTTCATAAAATAATCTCTGAGGAGAAGCCATTTCAGTCCACTCTACTTCCCCTGTGGTTCCTCCCTGGTTTTGGTGTCCAATGAGGAAATTCGGGGGCTTGCAATTAAGCGTTTGCATTTCACTTCCAGAAAAGCCTAATTCCACCAGAAAAATCACCAAATTAATGATGGACACCATCCTGGTTTGGTTATCCCGAGAAAACCTGCACTGCCTGGCAGATTTGGAGGCACCAGCCCATTCCCTGGAGCTCATGGGCTGGGAACCTCCCCAGGTAGGAGGAATCCTCTGATTCTGGATCTGGGTTGGGAGGAAAGCTTGTGGTGGTGCTGATCCAGAAAAAAGGGGTCTCATTTATCCTGGTGGCATCTCTCACCACTGGGAGATAAAAGCCACTCCTGGAAGTGTCCAAAAGGTCTGTGGATGTGGCACTTGGGGACAGGGACTAGTGGTGGGTTTCGCACTGCTGGGTGATGATCTCAGAGGGCTTTGCCAGCCTTAAGGATTCCGTGATTCCGCTCTGTTTCCTTCAGCAGAAATCACAGATTCAGTCCCAGGTGAATCCCTGCTCACCTGCATTGTCCCTCCGTGATTCCCATGGGTTTTCAGCTCCCAAATCACGGATCCAAGCTGAACCAACCCCACGGCCAAGCAAGCACACAGTCCAATCTTGTCAAATTGCTCTGGGATTCCTCTCATCAGGTTTCCTGGCCTCTATTCCTTGGAGCCAACACCAGCAGGGCTCTTGGGAAAGGCAGCAAAATGAGACAAAAGAGACAGAAATAAACCAATTTTTGTGAGCGGTCGAGGAAGTTTAGAAACCTTTTTGTAATTTTAAGCCTTCCCCCCAGTTTCATGTAAGCCTTTTCTTTCAAACCAAGTTCAAAACTCACGGGCGGAAATTCACAATACCAAAAAAAAAAAAA
>WEKY01027493.1:18634-54254 GCA_013390045.1 Picathartes gymnocephalus
GGTGGGGGGAGGGGGGGAGAAAAATCTGAGCTCATTATTTGAGACCTGAACATGTCATTATACAAATATATCCTCGTCATTAAACAAAACACCCACCCAGCTAATTTCCCCATTGCCACCCTGCTCAAGGGGCCCTGGGGGACGGGAATATCGATCCATTTTGGAGGGTGAGGGCTGGGTTTGTCCGTGCCGCTGAGGAGGAACAGCTGGAGGGAGCATTCCCGAGCAGAGCAACAGCTGGATGCCCCTGCATCCATCTCAGCCACATCTGGCAGAGGCACGGCAGGGCTGCCACAGCTCCTCAGGCTCTCCACTGCTGCTGCCATGGGTTCTTTCCCTCCCAAAACCCCTCAGCATCCCATTTCCAGCTCTCTTTCCGTCCCAAAAAACCCTCAGCATCTCCTCTCCAGTGCTGCTTCCATGGGTTGTGTCCCTCCCATCAAATTCTCGGTCTCGCTTCTCCAGCTCTGCTTCCACGGTTTATTTCCCTCCCAAAAAATCCTCAGCCTCCCATTTCCAGCGCTGCTTCCATGGTCTCTTTCCCTCCCAAAAATCCTCAGCTTTCCATTTCCAGCACTGCTCCCATGGGTTATTTCTCAAAAAAAAATCCTCAGCCTCCCCTCTCCAGCACTTCTTCCATGGGCTCTTTCCCTCCCAAAAAAAATCCTCAGCCTCCCCTCTCCAGCACTGTTTCCACGGGTTCTTTCCCTCCCAAAAACTCTTCAGTCTCTCCTCTCCAGTGTTACTTCCACGGTTTATTTCCCTCCCAAAAAATCCTCAGCCTCCCATTTCCAGCTCTGCTTCCATGGGTTCTTTCTCTCCCAAAAAATCCTCAGTCTCCCTTCTCCAGCTCTTCTTCCATGGGCTCTTTCCCTCCCAAAAAATCCTCAGCCTCTCCTCTCCAGCGTTGCTTCCATAGGTTATTTCCCTCACAAAAATCCTCAGCCTCCCCTCTCCAGCTCTTTTTCTCTCCCAAAAAATCCTCAGCCTCCTCTCTCCAGAGCTGCTTCCAGGGGTTCTTTCCCTCCCAAAAATTCCTCAGTCTTGGGCTCCGTGTTCTGCCTCTGCCACCCCAACTGTCCCCACAAAGGTACAGCCCCGACCTCTGTCAGGGTGACCCGGACCCAGGGATCGCATCCCGCGCATCCCACGGGAATGAGTGAGAGCATTTCCAAACCCAGCAGCAAGCTGCAGTCAGGGGTGGCACGGCCATTCCCAGGAGCAGCAGGGGACCCCTGGATTCTGTCACAGGACATTCCTAAAGTCTCTGGCTTCCCTCCCAAGTGGAACAACTTCCCGGCTGGAATACCACACGAAGGATCCCTCTCGACTCGCCCTTGTCCCTCTGAAAAATCGCTTTGCCCTCCCCATTCATGTCACAAAGGGCCTGTCACCCTCCCTTGGTGACACCATCCCACCTCCCTTGGTGACACCATCCCAGAAAACCTTCTCCTCTTCCCAGTCAGCCTCTGGTGGTCAGAGCCAGCCCACAAACGCCGGCTCCCTCGGGATGTGAGGGTGACTTCTCCCTGAAAACATCCCCATCCCACCACTGGCCCACAGAGGAGGGGTCAGGTCTCCCACCCCTGCACCGAGAACCTCCTGTACTGGCTGCAAAGCCACAGGGCTCTTTGACCATCTGAAGGTTTCCTTAATTAAAACTAAAAATCAAGTCCTCAAAATAGACATGGCTCTATTTTGGGCTGAGTCCTGGGGTTGATGTTGTCCTGGTCAAACTGTCCCCTTCCCTTCCACTAGAAAACACTGGCTGGGAGCCTTTGGCCCCCAGTGGAATCAGCTTATTGTAAAAGTGCTAAACAGCAGAGAAATAATTCCTGAAATCTGAAATAATGGGACAAGAGTCAGCTAAATTGCTGGAATTTTAGTGCTCTTGCCCTCGATGTGTTTGTCACCACAAAGTGTGGAGTGCTGAGGGCCTGAAACACTTCTGGCACAGCAGGCAAGCTGCTAAGGACAATGAAGCAAAGGCTCTTAAAATCATGGATATTAGAAAACCAGGAATGACAGGCTTTGTATTCACATTGGGGAAACTGAGGCAAGACAACTGTCTTGTCAGAAGGAGGCTTAAAGTCTTTCCAATACACTAAATCCTTTATCTTCATCATAAATCAATTGATAAATGGGTGAACAGGAATATTACTACAATTGACTTCTAATTTAATTGTTTGGAAAAGCTCCTGGGAAAATCTGGGCCAAAGAAAAAGTGTTCCCAACCTCTGTCTTTACAAGGCTGTAGGCTGAGGGGTGCAAAACCTTCCATGACGAATGCAATGCAAAAATCTTCTGCACCTGGAACAGAGGTTGTGGCTTCCCCACACCCTTGGAAGTGTCCAAGGCCAGGTTGGACAGGGCTTGGAGCAGCCTGGGACAGTGGAAATGGCAGCAAATGGAACAAGATGACCTTTAAGGTCCTTTCCAACTCAAACCATTGATTTTATCATCTAAATCCTAAGGTTACCCTAAAATCCAACCACAATTCCTGAGGGGCCTAAGGAGATCAGCCATTAACACAACCCACCCAGAAACCAGGGGATAAAATCCAACCTCAGCTGTCCTGGGGGGTAAATCTAGGGCAAATCTGGATGAAGATAAAACATTTACCCCAGACTGGGGTGAGAACCAAAATCAGGCTTGAACAGCTACATTCCACCTCTTTTCAGCCTTGGGACGGGAGAAAGGGAAAAGGAAATTATTTCGGACATTGAGGGGCTGCAGCAGGTCCAGGGAAGGGAATGGAGTTGGGGAAAGTTCTGGAGCAGCAGGAGAGGCTGAGGGAGCTGGGAAAGGGGCTCAGCCTGGAGAAAAGGAGGCTCAGGAGGGACCTTCTGGCCCTGCACAACTCCCTGCCAGGAGGGGACAGCCAGGTTGGGCTCTGCTCCCAGGGAACAGGGACAGGAGGAGAGGGAATGGCCTCAGGCTGTGCCAGAGGAGGTTTAGATTGGATATTAGGGAAAATGTTTTCCCTGAAGGGGTTGTCAGCACTGGAACAGGCTGCCCAGGGAAGTGGTTGAGCAGCCGTTCCTGGAGGTATTTAAAATATGTGTGGATGCAGCACTTGGGGACCGGGTTTAGTCATGGTCTTGGCAGTGCTGGGGGAATGGCTGGACTCGATGATCTTGGGGCTCCTTTCCAGCTGAAAATGATTCTGCGATTCTCTTTGCTTTCCTTTATTTGGTTTGCTTTGGTTTTCCTCGAGGTTCAGAAATGGGGATGGCTTTCTCCACAAATCCACACTTAATCAGGGTCAGAGCACTGTGCCTCTTCCCACTTCCCAACCATTAATTAACCCCCTGCACCAGAGCAGGGTTTGGCTTCTCCGCTCAATCCCCTGACAATTAAGGATGTTAAGGATGACACAGCCCCTGGGTGTCCTGGGAAATGGGCTGAGACCACAAATTCATTTCATGTCAGTCACCACCAAACACTCCAGAGCCTCTGGCCACTGCAGCCAAAACAGGCTGCTCCAAACTAGAAAAAACCAGGAGAGGGATATCTTCTATTTTCCACAATAAAAGTGGATCCAGCTTCTTAGGTGGCACTGCTTGGTTGTCAATATTGGGAGCCTTTCTCAGAACCTCCACAGGTGGAATGAAAACAAGCACTGACATTTCTTTTCTGGCCAGGTGTAATCCAGACAAATAATAGGATGTTTTCAGATGGGGGACTTCATTACTTGCTTTCACAGCCATCTTTCCCAGGCAAATGCAAGTTAGAGGGAATTCTCTCAGTGGCCAAATCCAACCCTGGAATTCCCAGCTGGATCCCAGCTGACTGGCACTGGGTGTGATCAGAAACACAAATATAACAAAGGAGAAAAAAAAGAAATCTGAAAGAAAGTCTGGGACTAGACTTAGAGCTGGTTCTTGACAGTAATTTCTTAAATTCCACGTTTTATGGGAAGTGTGGGATCAATCGAGGTTAAAGCAAAGGTCACACCTCACTCTTCCCGTCATCCACAATGACAATGCTGAGCCTGTAAAGTGATCAGAGAAGGACGTTAATTGCTTCATTAAATTGCTTTGTGCTCTCTCGGGGTGATGATGTACCTGGGAATTGCAGTGGGATCAAGGATAGGAGGAGTTTGGACCCACCCTGGACAATGGAGAGGCAGAAGAGGCCCTTGATGGAAGCTGTGCCCCATGAGCCATTCCCGGACTTCTTTCAGGATCCTTCCACACCCTTTCCCTTCAAACACAAATATCCCAAAACACAAATACAGCACTGGATGGTTTCTTTAAGATGCCTTCCAACTCAAACCATTCTACGATTCCATTCCTAAAATCATCCCAGCCAAAGGGCATCCGCCATCACCAGGATGTGCTGCACAAAGTCACCCTTCCCCAAGACGTCCTGGTGCTGGTAACACCACGGCATACTCACTGTACCCTCTGATCTCCTTTACACTCCTATAAAATTCCTATGTGCTGCAGCTTTAGGAGGATCAATTCCAGATTCGAAAATGCCTCCTTAAAATACATGAGACATAGAGGAAAACAAAAACAAAAACAAAAAACCAAAACCAAAACGAAAACCAAACCAAAATAAAAACAAAAACAAAACAAAAGCCAACCAAACAAAAAAAACACCAAACAAAAAACCCCAAAACCCCACAACACTGCAAAATCTGGTGTGAAGACCAAACATGGTGTATTCTGTTTTCCTCCTTGTCACCACTCACCGTGGTGCATCACAGCTGGAATTATTTTTGTGTCTTCAGCTGTCCCTCGGAAATTCCCAAGGAGACAAACAGCCAATAACCCACATCAGGTCTTGTGTAAAATCCAGGACTTGGAACACATGAAAGATCTGGGGGGAAATTCTGCTCTCTGTAGATGAGCAGTAATTTTTTAGTTATTGCTATCCAATTAGTACCCCTGACAGGATTTGACTTCTGCCCTTGCTAGGGGATCCAAGACAGGCAATAGCAGAATAAATTAAGAAAAGCAGCGTTTGGGGCTTTTTTCCCTTCAGTTCGGCATTGAATCAACCCCAGCAGGGGAGGATGGAGGAGATTCCTTCTCTCTTGCTGTGTTCTGTTACTGCTGGGCTTAATCAGAGGCTTTCAGGTCTCCAAGCCACCACTGCAGGATTTTAACCTCCCCCTCCCAACAGCATCCAGCTCACAAACGTGCTCTGTGCAGAAGGCTCGTGGAAACGAGTCATTCTCCCAGACTAATCCCCATTCCATCATCCCTCCAGGCCCTGCCACGCCATGGCCTCAGGCTCAGGTTATTCCCTGTTCCTCTGGCTCCTCCCTGGCCCTGTGTGAGGTCCTGCTGGAGCTGGAGCTGGAGGACAGCCAAGGTGTCAAAGGGACACCTTTCCTCGGAGCTGTTGAGTGGAATGTCCTGGGTTTATGAAGGCTGGAGCAATTCTGGCTCTATGGCCCTCGTGAGCACCATCAATCACGGATTTTCATTTCAAACTCTCCCTGCTTTTTACGGCACTTCCCATGGCTGGGCAGGAGAAAGGCTGTCACTCCCACCAGGTCGCTGCAGTTCACTGGAGCTGCTGGGCTGGGTGCTAAACTTATTTTTAATACTCAGAGTGGAGCTCCAGGCAGACTCCTGATGAGGATTTCGGAAAATGGACAATGAAAAAAGCCCTCTTGAATATTCCAGCTCAGTGTAAAACAGGATTTGTGTAATTCAGTGTTATTGTGGATGGTTTCTCATGGATGAAGTTATGCAGATATTCCCAAAAAAAGCCACGGCAGTAAGAGATCTGGATATCCCAGATCCCACCAGGTCGCTGCAGTTCACTGGAGCTGCTGGGCTGGGTGCTAAACTTATTTTTAATACTCGGAGTGGAGCCTCCATCAGATTCCTGATGAGGATTCTGGAAATCAGAGAATGAAAAAAGACCTCTTGAATATTCCAGCTCAATCCAAATTTAGTGTAAAACAGGATTTGTGTAACTCAGTGTTATCGTGGATGGATAACATGGATAAAGTTATGCAGATATTCCCAAAAAAAGCCAGGGCAGTAATAGATGGGGGTCTGTGGGACATGTTCCTTAGGTACATGTATCTGAGGTATTTCTAATATATTGATTTATTGCTTTATTCAATATAAATCAATATATTGATTTATTTATCTACTTATTCAATATAAATCAATATATTGATTTATTAGTCTACTTTTTTATCTATCACTTTCACAGCTCTAGAAATCAGTGCTGAGATTATTAGTTATAATCCCAGGGGATATTCTCCATTTATAAAATACCATAACTGAGAAAAGAAACAAATAAAAAGCCTGAGATACCAGTTTAATTCCTCACAATTGCACATTCTTGCACTTTACTGGACATCTTTGGATATCAGAATTTAGAATTTTATTGGAATTCAAATAACAACAGTCACAAAGCTATCTAGTCCAGAGCAGGAGTAAGGATTTTATGGAATTACTCATGAAATAACCAAACAGACCTGCTTATTATCTCCTAATGCCGTTAGAGATATTATCATTTATTGGGATTTTCCCTTCAAATTATTTCTGACCTATCAAAATGATAACTTCTTATTAAAGCATGGCCATCCTGCTCGATTAACCTGTAAATGCCACTCAGATAAGATGCTTGGGAATTTGTTTGGTTCCAAAGAGCTCCTGGAGTATTGTTTTTGATGGAAAATGTTTTAAATGGAAAAATGTCTTTTCACCACAGAAAAACTTTTTGATTTTCAGGAAGATACTGCCTTAAGTTCCTGCCAGGTTCAGGGTAATATTTCCCATCAGAGCCTGAAAAATTTTCCCAAGGTTGGGAAAACAGACTGGATGAGCAAACCAGAGTCAGTGACCAGTTTCTGGGATTTATGACACAGACGTTTTATTCTGCAGCCACCCCTCCTTCCTCTATCTTTGCCTTTGGAGCTCCTTGGCTTCCCGCAAAGTTCAGCTGACTTTAGACAAAAAAATATCAAATTTCTCAGTTTTCCAGGTAGAACACAAAAAATACTGACAGCATCTATTTGACAGCTGCGGATTTTAAGGGAAAAGCTGAACTCGGCCCTGTATTCCATTTCCTACCATTCAGACCCTCAAGGTAATTCCAAACTCAACCAGTTTTGTTTTTCCATGTGGTTTAGACACAGGTCTGAAGCACATTGTTTTCCAAATGGTGATGAGGTCCCCATTCCTAGGAGAGGCCTCCTTCAGCAGGGTGAGGAAGAACAAGCAGAGGAAGGCTAAGGAGCCATTCCAACCTTGGGTGCAGTCGGGGTGAGACCACACATCCCTCCTGGGTGCTCAGGAGCCTCAGTCTCCCCAAAACCCTCAGGAAAATGAAGCTCAGCATGGAATCCCCTCCCCATGCCAACCCCTGTCCTTGCCAGAGCTTCCAGAGCCAAATCCCGGAGTTGTGGTGCAAGGTTCTTCCATGACTGTGGCACCTGGGGCTTTCCTCCTTCCCAGCACAACTTGTGCCAAAGCCTGCCCTGAACCGTGGCCAGTGAGAGGTGGAATTGCAGAGGATTCATTCCCCCTGGCAGGGAGGGGATCAAGGTGCACCTGATATGGGTAATGAGTTAATTAAAAGTTGATTGTTAATTATTATGTTGATAAGGTTAATTGTTAATTTTTAATGAATTATTAGAGACCAAGATGGTGGATCCTCGGGCAGCAAAGCTTTCTGGACCCTTCCACCGAACACTTTCATTAAACCAAAGACACGCCCCTAGGACAATGAGTCAACCAGGGTCCAGAATTCAAAAAGGGCCAATCACGAAGAGGATCCAAAATCCACCAATCCGAGCAGGCCAAGGACGGTATAAAAGGGCGTGCTGCAGCCTGCTCGGGGTTCTTCTTCATGGGACCTTGATGAGGAAAGGAAGAACCCTCTCTGGTGGACGACGGACCAGCGGAGCGGACTCCTCCTCCCCGGAGCCCGTGAGGAGTATCGGCGGCCTCGGTGGTGGGAGCCACCCGTCGACGAGCCCCTTTTCTCAGCTGTTCTCTAATAAAATTTTATTTGCTGAGTCACTACGAGAGCTGGTCTCTCATTCGTAACACACCCAGGAATTTCCCCCAAAATCGCCGCGGTTCCTCCAGCCTTCCCAGACACCTCGAGGCTCCGCAGCCTCCGGCTCCCAGAACTGCAGCGCAAAGAGCCCGAGGCTTTGTGCAGCCACTCTGCTGCCCTGAGGGAAACAAGGAGGGCATTTTTCTCGGCTTGTCCCTTAATTCAGTCGGCAAACATTCCCCACACAAAACAGCTGGGCTGGGAAGAATGGCCCGAGGCAACATCTTGCATTTGCCCAGTGGATTAGTTGGTAATTGCTGGGTGTCTCAAATGCAAAAGGGCTCCTGACTCCTGTGTATGGCAGGACAAGGCTTGGTCTTTATTTAAGTTATTGGTCATTATTATTTTCCTCCCCTTTTTCTCACCCCAGCCTGTTTCCTAAATCCTTTTTCTCGGCAGGGAGGGGGAAGCAGGGGAGGGTGGTGGGGTTTTCATTAACAAAGCCTTGTGAGCCTAAGAGTGACTTTGGAAGGCAGGATATTGACCTTTATGGCTCCTAATGCCACATTACAACATCTAACCCCACATTCCAGGCTGAAAAATGGGGGAAGGATGGGTGGAAGAGAAAATACCGCTCATGTTGTGCAAAATGCCTTCACTCCAAAGGAAACGGAGGTCATTGCAAGGGAGGTGCAGAGACATGAAAGAAAGAAGGAACAAAATTAGATTTGGGTGGATTTTTCTTTTCTGGGGATGTACAGAAATTTCCAACAAAGAGAGGAGCTCAGAATGGATTTATCACAGTGATAATTGCATCTCTTTTCCTTGGCGTCACACCACTTCCCACACCATTCCAAAATTCATCTGCTTGTGACTCTTATCAAGAATTTATCACCCAGGAGGCGAGGGGAGGGCAAAGGAGGGGCTGGGCATGAGGTGAGGAGCCATAAAAGTCTGGGAAAGCTGGAGCTGCTCATCCTGGAGAGGGGAAGGCTCCCAGGAGACCTCGGAGCCCCTTCCAGTGCCTAACGGGAGCTTACAAGAGAGAGGGAGAGGGACTTTGGACAAGAGCCTGGAGTGACAGGAAAAAGGGGAATGATTTTAAGCTGGAGGGGGGTAGGTTTAGATTAAATATTAATAAATTCTTCACTAGAAAAGTGAAGAAAGCTGGCACAGGTGCCCAGAGAAGCTGTGGCTGCCCCTGGATCCCTGGAAGTGCTCAAGGCCAGGCTGGATGGGGCTTGGAGCAGCCTGGGATAGTGACAGTGTCCAGGACAAGTCAGCTCTGTCCCCATTATCTCCCTAAAATATTTCCCTCCTTGTACATTATATGCATGTTAAATTCTGATTTTGCAAGTCCATGTGTGTCTGAGCATAACATCATTGAAAGTCTTGCTTCAAGGTACTGCTAAACACATAAACAAGGAAGTGGGAAAAAGAGGGATTTGGGTAGAGCAAGGAGAACCCTAAATAACCAATAAAACCTCAGCGAAAAATAAAAGAAAAAAAAAAAAAAAAGGAGGGACTTTATAACATTTGAAAGTCAACACTGATACCTGTGACCTGAAGAACATCTCAAGGTTTTGGCGTGTATGAAAAATAAAAAAAAAAAATCAGTGGTGTTTCCAGCACAGCTTTTCCCACTGGTGCAGACTGGGACATTACAGCACAGTCTGACCACAGGTTTGGTTATTTTTTGCAGTGCTTCTTTACCAGCAGCAGTGACAGAACAAGGAACAGTGACAAAATTGGTTACAATCTTGGTGGCTGCTGAACTCCTGAGAGGTTTTAGTCTGGAATTCTGTTTTTCATCTAAAAAGATGGAAATATCGTGTGGAAACAAACGGATTTTGATATAACACTTTATTCTAGGAAAAAAACCCAATAGAATATTAATGCTTTAAGATGAAAATTTTCTCATCTGCCATGTGCAGGGTGGAATGATTCATGTTATTCAAACAATCTGGGGGAGAGAGAGGGTAAGGAAGGGGATTAACTTCTTGGGAAAGTTTACAGTGTTTTTTAAGTTACAGAATTCTCTTCAAAGCCAGAGGCAGATCCCACACATTTTGTGTGCCTTCCAGTCTGCCTGTCCGCAGATGCCTGCACTGATACATCCCCATGTAGAAACCCAGACATCCAACTGATAATTAGAGCTCATTATTGCAGCCTCAGGAAGGCTCCTCGTGTCTTTCCTAGAGCCCTGACTCCCCATCGCGTCTGGGGGCAAGTGAGAAACCAGAGGTTGTGGCTGGAGATCTGAGGGGATGAACACGAAAATCACTCCTTGCTCCCTTTCCCTGATCACATTCCGGCTCCTCTGCTCAGACACCCCCCTTTGAAACCGTTTTTGGTTTGGGTTCATGCAAATTAAACAAAATAAACCGAAGCAAATCAGCCCTGACTAGATTTGGGTTTGCTCCCTTTTCCGCAAGACGCACACCAGGGCTTTGCTCGCAGCACAGCCAAAACCAAAGGACAATTAAACTCCAGGTTCCCCTTTTAAATTAAACATTCCCTTCCAGGTCGTGGGTTCTGCTCCAAACCAGACAACGGGTCGGTAAAAGAGTTCAGTGTTGCGGCACAGCTCCCTGAAAAATCCCCCTCACGCCGCGGATTTCAGGGATGCCGACCCCATGAACTCCCGCTCCAGGATGGGAACATCCTGATTTTTCACCAGGTCTGCAGAGGGGGGGGCGGCAAAGGATGTTTGTTATTCTTGAGGGATTTTATGATATTTTTTTCCTGGATCCACAACAGCCCAGAGGGTTGGAGGAGCTCGTTGCTTTGCTAATGTGTGGTTTGCAACGAGAGCTGCGGAAAGGCTCCTTGAAGGAAAACCAAACTGGCTTCGGGAATGAGCCAAGCCCAAGTGTTTGGGAGGGATCCGGGGAAGAGGATGAAGAGTGGGGAGGGGGAGAGCTAAAGGAGGGTAATAAGAGCTGTGTGTGGTACTTCCACACAGAAAAAAAACCTCTTGAAGAACGGATTTGGGATGCCTCCCTTTGGAAAGAGTTGAAAAAAGGGAGCAGAAGGCTGCATTTAAGAAGAGGTTAGAAATGTTTAAAGAGCAAATAGACCCAAGAAAAAACCCCAAACCATGTCCTTGGGGGCTCCTCTCCCATCAGCATTCCCATTCCAGGAGAGCACACTGGGTAAGGCTACGTGACCAGGGAATGTGTCCTGACCCCAACCGCACCACAAGAATAATAGAACTCATATTGTGCTTTCCTCTGGTAGAGTTCAGAACACTTTATGGGAAAAGTTGTGTTTTCCACAAAAAAAAAATGTTCTCCAACAGGAACTGGAACCAGGAAAACAAAACAAAACAAACCCCAACTTTTAGAAATTTTCCATCTGAAATGTAAAAACGGGAGGGAGGAACATTTTAAAGAGAGGAAAACAGTTTTGCTTAAAACCAAAACATTTCATTTCTGAGAAAAAAAAAAAAAAGAAAAAAAGAAAAAAGCCAAGGCATGGGGGAGGTTCAAGTGGCTTGTCCAGAATCCCACTTGGGACTTGCACCTACATCTCCTAAGCCACAAGTGAGTCTGTCTTCAGTTAAACTGTAACGTCAACAGCGATTTCGGGCAAATATTGAGAAAATGAGTCCAGTTTTACTGGTGATGGCGCCGGGCTCTAAACCAGGCTCTGGAAGGGCTCTCCTTGCCCACACACATTATCCAGCCCTGGGGTGGAACAGCAGAGGAGGCAGGAAGGGCCCAGAAAGAACATTTACCCCTCTGAACACCCACAAGCCTTTCCCAAGGCTCCCAAATTCCTGCTGCTCCCCTCAGGCAACTCCCGGGAATGAATTCCCCGGAAGGACACCGAGTTCTGGCCTCTCCAGGACCTCCAGGTTTCCTCCTGAGCAAACAGCCCGTTAATCCTGCGTGGAGTTTTCCCAGAGCACAGGGATCATGTCACACATGGAGGCTCTCAAGATGTCACTGCCACTTCAGAGGGACGAAGAGAGCCAAGAATAGCAGAAAGCCAGAGCAGCACATGCCCCTGGGTGCTCTACAGCTGTGCTCGAGCCTAAGACCTGTAATTTTCACACCATTTCTCACCACCCTACACTCAGACAACTCCGTTTTCCCAGCTCTGTGGTCTGAACACCCAGATCTCCAATTTTGACATTGTCTTCTCATTCCAAAGGGTTGGCAGAGCCTGGAGGCAAAATGCTCTCAGTGTGCTGTGTTTCTTGCTCTGATTTCTAGTGGCTTCTGGAATTAGTTCCTCTGTTTAATGGCTGTTTCATTAAGTAAAAAGTGGTGAAAAACAACCAAACAGTGACACGGATGGGTTGATGTATGTTCCATGATGGTTTTACTGCACAACAGTTGGGAGTGAGGTGGGACACTGAGAACTGGGGATGAAACCACAGCAGAGTGAGGCAGAAAAAGTCCATTTTACCTCCTTCCCACCTCCTCCTTTGGGGGGGTGAAGAGATATTGGAAACTTTCAGTCTTTACCCATCTCTTCAAGCTAAACATGCACACTCTTCCAGCTGGTAGAGAGGTCATTTGTGTAAACCAGAATAAAATAAAATAATTAAATTAAAAATAGGGATTCTTTATTTGGAAGGTGACTTTGTAGCTTGGCTGTTGGACCATCTGTGCAGTGACCAACGTAACTCATCTCTCAGCTGGAACCAGTCACATTCCAGCAATACCCTCACCCTAAATGACGCAAATCTCTTCCAGATGGAGAGATTTCGAAAGAATTTTACACCTCAAACCAGCACGAGGTGTAACCATTCTAATCTTTCATCCAGTGGGACAGTGGAGGATACAGAAAAACACCTTATAAGGTGGGTTTCTTTTCCTGACTTGGTGGGAATTGGAGCAGAAATGTTGGATCTGCAATGGGGCCCTCACAAACCCCAAAGCTTGGTCTCTGCAGGAGGATTCGTTGCTGTGGGTCAAAGGGGTATTGTTCAGATATAACAGGGTGTGATCCCTCCAGTAAATCCAATCTCCAAGATTTTCTAACCAAACCGGGCTTAGATATTTAGATTTTACTTGTTTTTTTGGTATCTAAGTGAGTTTAGGTGCTGAAAACTCAGTGAATGCCCTTTCTTGAGGACCTCTGCAAGCCCTGAACCAGCTCTGCAGCCAGCACTGAAACACAGCCTGGCAACAGAAGGGTTAACACAGCACCTAAGGCACATCTCCAAAATGCAAATAAATTAAAAGCCAGGTTTCTCTGTGATTTACTGGCAGATGCAGGCTCAGAGAAACATCATCCTTTACCAGAGCCAGAGGCCAATAACTCATTGCACTCAAATCCTCTCAGGTTCAGGAATTTCACAGAGCAGATTCTTGGTATGATCTGCAGTTTTTTGAAGGATGGGTCTTCCACAGAAGCCTAAAAACAAGGTCCACATGAGGAAAACGCCTGTCAGCAACTGAGAGCAAAGAGAAACTGCAGATGGGTCAGGTCTGCCGGGGTGTCTTCTCCAAACTCCAGGTGATCAGGGTGAAGGGAATCTCTGTCTCCCTGGATTACAATGAGGGGCCCATCCCAGTCCTCCTCTGGGCCCTGTGAGAGATGAGGGATGAAGGTCAGCTCCAAGCATTCCTCTGTCAGAGGAGGGAGATGTTGGTGCCACTCCGGCAGCCAAAATTCTTCTTGTGATGAAGCTTTTGTGCAGATCCAGGGCAGGGATCTGCTGGGGATCATCTTCTTGCCTTATCAGTGTGAGCTGGAGCAGAGGGCGGACAGAAGGAGAGGAATAAATTCGGGATTTATGGCAAGGCCTTCCAAGGGCACAGCCTGGCAATGCCAGAGCCCGGCTGCAGCCCTGCCAGGATGGGCCTCGAGATGGGCACAGAAAAGGGGCCTGGGCACGGGGTTTCACACTTGGAGAAGTTCTGCTCCATTTGCATCTTGAGCTGAACTGTCCAATGAATAACTTGGAATGATGAAGTTCCATCCTCCTTGCTTGCCCTCCTCTTTTTTACGTTGTTTGTGCTTTTGGGCCTGAGGTTGGGAACGATTGTCCTGGAATCTTGAGCTGCAGAGAATTGTTGTGTCTGACTGCCCTGTGAGGAGAACTCAGTAACACTTAATATGAAGCTAAGAGCTACACACTAAAGCAGAACAGAAAAAAACCCCTTAAAACTTAAGGCATCAATCTCCTGCCTTTTTTCTCCTACTTTTGGAGTGGGAATGTTGTCTGAGAGGGGCTGCACATCCAGCACTCATCCATCTCAGCAAGGCACTTCCCAAAGGGCTCTCCTCCCACCCCAAGGATGCCCACAGATATCTGTGCTGAGGCAAAAGATTTTGGGTCAAGATCTAAACCAAATGGAATTCACTCTTCCAGGTGTTGTATCTATCCCTAAAGCTCCACGATGCATGTCCCGGAATATTTGGGGTGGAGGTGAAGAAAAATGTTTTTTGAGAGAGGGCCCCAGTGATCGGAATAAAAAGAAAACGGCATTAATTTAAATTAGGATCGGACTTGCTCAGAAAATCAAATAAACATCAAAATCTGTCTATCCACATATGAACTTTGCTCCGACTCTTAAAAGAAAATTAAAGGAAAAAACATCCCAGTTTGGCTTGGATTGAAACGAGTTGAGTACCAAGACCAAAACCAGTCACTAATTATTGGTGTCTCGTTTTCTGGTATTTATGCACCATTAAAATTAATAAGGGACTTCTCTGGGAAAATAAATGGTTAGCTGGAAAGCCAGCTTTGGCCTTTGGTTTTTTCCTGTTACTCATAACTTCTCAGTGAGATTCCTTGAAACTTCAAGCTGGTTCCTTCCCAGGGACTTTTAGTAGCTTCCCAGAGCCAGGGGTTTCAAACGAGGGATTGATGCAGCCTCCCTGATACCAGTGGAGAGAGACTTGGTGTAAAATTCAACTGTTCATGCTGATTTCCAGATCTCACATCCTCAAAAAAAACAGGAAGAACCCGCATAAAATTTTCAGGAGCCGTGGGTTTAAGTGCATCTATATCTATAATTTTAAGAATTTAAAATTTAGGCACCAAAGCTTTTATTTTTAACAGTGGTATTCACCTGTAGTGCTCACATGGAAGGCAGCAGGTGTTTTCTTTCCTAAAAAAGAAGGTCGAAAACTTGGGAACATCCCCTGTGAGCACCGGAATCTTGCACTGTCACTTAGTTTTGTCGAATTTCCTCATATAATCCATTCTGGCATGATATAAAAATATCATCTCAGTCCTCTAAACAACATAGTCGGGATTAAATGTTGTATCTGCGCTGAAAACTTCTGCTTTCCAGGAGGTTTAGATGTGGAAGCAAGAGGAGAAAGGCACTCACAGAAAGCAAAGAGGAGATCTAGAGCACAAGCAAAGACCAAAAACTGGGATATCAGATATCACCCGCCTTGCTGGTGGAGTTCCCAAGCTCCTTATCAGCCTCTCAGTCTCTCAAGGGGCAAATCCATTCCACCACCACCATTCCCACCCGTGGAAGTGACCTCCAGCAGCCTGGGTGGCCTGGAGAGGGGACAGAGAGCGCAGCAGACCTCGGGATGGATCGGCAGAGCTCACTAGATGTGGAGAAAATGAACCCAGGAGCTCGTTTTTAGGGCTTCATGGGAAAAACCATTACTGCCTCCACATCCCTGCATTGCAAATGGAGCCTCAGGTGGAACATCCCGGGTCAAATCTCCATCTGGGTTAAGCAGAGATAGCTTTGGACATTGCCAGAGCTTTGCTGGTTGACATCAGCCCAGAGCTGGCCCGGGATCTTCTTTGATTTTTGTTGTGTTGTTGTGTTTTGGTTTTGTTTTTTTTTCCCCTCTATACAATTCTGGAATCTTTAATTCCAGCTTTTCCCCTTAATGAATGCTCTTCCTGCAGCAGCCCAGCACTGGAGAAGGAATCCTGCTTGGGCATTTCTAGGCAGGCAGGTTTGCTTTGAGGCCTGCGGAGAGCTGCGGGTGTTTGGCTGGGGATGAAAGCAGGAGGGAACAATGCTGGTTTATTCCTGATATTTTGCTGCAATATTTCAGTGATGTCAGAGCCAAACCTTCGGAAAAAAAAAAAAATATATATATATGTAGTACACAGGGTTGGGTCCAGTGGCTGGATTAAAAGAACAGGATTATTTTGATTACCTTGATTTAGAGCACCAGCGGTGCTGAATCATGTTCAGCCAAAGAAATATCACGGAGGCAAAATTTACTCCTCTGTACGGAGAAAAGCAGGAGAGGAGGAAGGCAGGGAGGAAAGAAAAATGACTCTCAATCAAAAGATGAAAATATACACCAGTTCAACATTTTCTTCTCGCAATGATTTTCTTTCTTAAGCAGGCAACCACAAAAGACAGAGACGTTTAATCCATTAAAAGTGCAGCTTTCTGGACAGAATAATCCGAGTTTTGTCAAGCCACCAGCCTGCTTCTCCCTGGGTGGGCCCAGGCTGGGGAGGGAATAGGCTTTCACTGGATTCCCTCAGAACAGGTCAGTGTGCACAGGCTTTAGGGATGGTATCTAATAACCTCTCCTGGCAGGTTGTCAAAAGGAGCAAGGGGGGGGAAAAGGATTTTCATCAGGGAAATGAAATGCAAATTTTACCAATCCAAATTTTATCCAGTACCACGGTGGCAAGAGGGAGGATGACTTTGGGGAGAGGGACGAAGTTCTGCTTCTCTTTCAATGGTTTCCCTCACCACTCATTCCCATTTTCTTCAAAGGCTGGAAAGGCAGGAGATTCCCAACTTTTTGCAACGCATGGATTCATGGAGAGAGGTTTTGATAGCCTGGCTTGAGTCAGAGCAGTGTAAATCATCTCTGGTGAAAGAGGGACTTTCCTTGAGTATTAGCACAGGCAAGGACAATGAATGGATGGAAATCTCTCCCATCCATTGATCTTCTCCTCTGGAACAGAGAGGACAACACCAGGATCCCTGCATGGCAGAATTTATGCACAAACACTGAGGGCCTGATTGGAAAACAACAGTTATTGGAAGATAAGAGTTACTGGAAGATAAGAAAAGATAAGATAAGTTAAGATAACCCAAGCTTTACTGTCAGAGCATGAGCACCACCAATCCATCACCCTTCCTCCAGCACCTGCCCTGTGTGAGGCTGCAAATCATCTTGGACATGGGAGGTCTAAATTCCAATTTCAGCATATCCTCGGTCACTCTTCTTGGTACCATTTCTTGGCCTGTTCTCCCACGCCTCTGCCAATTTTTAACAAGTGCTCAGGGAGCTCAGTTTTGTCTTGGGGTAAGAAAAACGCATGAAAGCTCTTAAAAAAGTAGCACATTTATAGCAGTTGAAAAAAAAAAAAAAAGTGTTTTCCTACTCGCGTTATTTATACCTTCTGCTTTCATTTGCACCCAGGCTTGCACAAATGTAGAATCACAGGATCACAGAACCGTTTGGGTTGAAAAAGGCCTATGAGATCATAAAGTCCAACTGTTAACCCTGACAAAAGCAAAGAGGTTTTGCCCCTCTCTCCTTCGGGAGAAAAAAAAAAAGCAAACCAACAAGAAAACAAAACCTCAAACAAACAAACAATAACAAAAAGAAAGCACCAAAAAACCAGAAAACAAAACCCCAAGAAATACAAGTTTCATCTCTTCAGTTAAAACTTCAGTTAAAGAACATTTCCATATTAAAAATTAATTTTGTTCTCATCAAAATGATCATTTCCGTTGCAACAAGCAGCAAAAGCAACCCAGATGTCCCCCAAGCCCCCAACACAGCAGAAGGCTGAGGAAATGTGGGCCAAAATAGAAATTTTCCATCTGCAGAGCTGGACTCTGATGATCCTTGTGGGCCCCTTCCAGCTCAGGATATTCCACGATTCCCAGTTTCCCAAGAGGTCTCCAGACTGAATCCAGGGCTGCCACTTCCCCCCATCTCTGGAGAGAGCAAACAGCAAATCCCCTACACTGCTTCATCCCACTCTGGCAAGGGATAAGGGGCAAAGGGGGAAAGTAGGAAGGATTGACAGACGGAGGGTGAAGGTTGGGATTCCCTGGAAGGAAACTCAAGGAAAATCCTTTCCTGAAGCTCACCCTGGTCCCAGGAATCTGCCTGTGGGTCCTTCCTCACCAAAGTCATCCTGAGCCTCTCCCTGAGTTTCCACCTGACTTTGGGAGGAACCAGGTTTATCCCACCACGGGATTCACACAGAAAAACAACCAGCTCCTTGTTTCCAAGGATCTGAGGATCAACATGGGCTGCAGTGATGCTCTGAATGAATGGACACATTCCTGGCCTTAGCGAGGCATTCCTGGCGGATAAAGTACATGGAGGGTTGGGATTGCCATGTACAGGGACAAACCTTGTGACGTGGTCCCAAAACCACACCTGAACGTGGGGCTTTGCGGGATGGAGCAGACCTTGCAATGTCCGTCTGGTCCCATGGGAAAGGCATCTTCTGGTCCCATGGGAAAGGCATCTTCATCGCTGCGGATTGTCCCAAAAAGGCTCCAACTGCACCCAAAAAGGCTCCAACTGCCCCCAAAACTTTGTGCACTACCCAGGCACGAAGCCACACACAAACTGAGCCCCCGAGGACATGGAATTAATTGCTCATTTCCCAGAAACCTCAGGCAGTTTGTCACAGGTTAATAAAGAGAATAATGGATCATGGGGGAAAATCATAATTAGGTTCACCAAACATAGCCTAGGCTTCTGTTTTTGTTTCAAATATCAGTCCCACCAAAGTAGGAGTATTTTGTGTTTCTATGATTTCCTGAATAAAATTGGGAGGAAATCGTAAAACGCTAAAAAACGCCCACAAATTAAAAGTTCTTATCTTGACATGAAAATATTATTCAGAATCTCTGTGGATTGTTTTACTAATTTCCAAAATGGATGATCAAATACTGAGCGATCCCTCCGTGGCTGCCAATATTTTTAATAGGCATCTTAGTCAATGTTAGTACAGCTGTCCTTTCAAATCAACTCTTCTGGTGACTCACACTTGGATTCGGAGATTTCCCGAGGTTTTATCTGCTCTTGGTGGGCCCGTCCTTGGATCCCATCACGCGAGAGAGCAGGAGGTTCCTCCTCATCCAAAACACACAACCCATGGCACAGTGAAAAGGACACACACAATTAAAAGAGGCAGGAAAAGAAAAGAAAAAGGAAAAAAAAAAGAGGGAAAAAAAAAAAAAAGACCAGCAGGGCCATTTCATGCTCCAGCAGATCGGCATTTTTATGTAAAACCCTTGGAATGTCATATTCCTGCAGCCACCCTCCAGCCTTACTCATGGCGAGTTCACATCACCTGTTTCCCCTTGGAGTTGACATTTCCAAGGGCTTTGGCTCCCTGATGTGCAGCTGGAAAACCGAAAGGCAAGAAAGTCTCCGGGTTCTGGAGAAAACGTGGATCCTCACAAAGCCTCACGGAAACATCAACAGCCGACGGAAACGGAGACGAGGAGGCCATGAGACACTCACCCTGCCGCAGAAAACAGCCATTAATGCTCATTTGAGGAATTAATATTCATTTCAGGAATTTTATTTCTCACAGATTAAGCTTTTCCCAGGTCAATTCAACTGAAGGTTACATGCAGTTTAATAGTGCAGGGACAGAGGGAGAAAACTTTGCAGTCTACAATCTCATTCTTCAGGTGGAAAAGTGCTTTTTTGACCCCAACGGTGACAAGAGAGAGGTTTGGGGGTTTTGTTACTGCCCAGAATGCTCTTAGTCCTGAAAAAAAAAAAAAAAAAAAATAGAAAACTAAGGAGAAGTCTCTGGGCTGAATAATTTTGAAGCCTCCAGTAGCTTGAAATATCTCCAAACCTATTAAACCCTGAAACCAAAATAAACATTTTGTCCTCCCTTCATGGAAGCATAAAGAATGTCTTAAGGCAACCCGTCCACTTGCCTGCCAATCCCAAATTGCCCTCAAGAACATATCCTCCAGGGCTTTGTCAAATCAGCTTTAACATTCCTCAAGCAACAGGGGGTTCTACCACGTTCCTGGAAAGGCTTTTCCACAATCTGGTGCCGTGTTCTTTTTTAAAAGGCACCGTAAAGCACCCGTTACCTGCAAGTGCTGGAGCTGGAGAGGAATCCAACTTTCCATTCTGTGGTAAATCCCATGCTTTCAAATATCTTTCCAGTCTGGATGCAAAGGAAAGCAAAATATTTTCAAGATTTCCTACTAAACAGGGCTCTGAGGGCAAAGGACACTTGCAGTTGATATAAATGTCAATAAAGGCAAGATTTGGGACTGAGTTGAGGTTCATTGTTTTTGTATGGACAATATGCTGCAGCATGTAAAAAAAAAAAAAAAAATAGGAATAACAGCACTTCCTGAAACTGAGAATCAAATTTTTTCTTTTTAAAGAAAGCTTTCTGAATTGCTGTTTACAAACCATATCAAATGTTTTATCAAATTGGCTTTTTCCAACAGGAAAACATTCCTGCAGAAAGTTTCCCATTGGCTCGCAGGCAAGGCTTTGCAATATCAAGGTCACAAAAAGTGGGTTTTGTTTCTGCTCTCCAAGAAATTCAACTGCCCAACTATTGCTTTCCCAGAAGATGCATTTCACAGAAAATTATTATATTGGAATTGAATCCTTTTAAATTGAAGGAATTTAAATATTTTAATCACTGCATTCAGGAGCAGTGCAGGACCAATGACTAAATTCACTGTTTACGTTGGGCCAACTCTTTATTTTCTCAGAATTTAAAATCTTATACCCTTGGTTTTCAAAATATATTGATTCAATTAAGACCCTAAATGTTTCTGAAATTAAAGAAACCTCAATATACAACTTGAGCTGCTCCAGAATTTCAAATTAAGTCTGGACTTGAGGTGGATTCTTGAATCACAGAATGGTTTGGGTTGGAAGGGACCTTTAAAGGTCATTTACTCCAACTTCCCTGACATGAGCAGGGACATCTTCAACTAAATCGAGCTCTGTTCAACTTGTCCTTAAATGTTTCCAGGGATGGGGCATCCACCACCTCTCTGTGCCAGTGTTTTACCACCCTCTTTGTAAAAAACATCCTTTTTTCTATCTAATCTAAACACCAACACCTGACATAAACACCCATCCCCTCAGCCAAAACCCAATTCAGGCACCCTCCCATCCTAAAGGCTTCTCGAACTCCCTTTTCCACCAAAGCCCCACAAGCATTGATTAATAATTATTTGCAGAGGGAAGCTGCCTGCACTGTCAGCCCTTTAATATTGATTAAGAAGCACTCGGCAAGGAAAGGCTGGGTGGCTCCAGCTCTGGGAAGTGCCAAGGAAAATAAAGCTGGTATTAGTGATCCTCAGCGTCTTTGCTGAGAAAAAGGCAGCATTGTGGGCTGGGAGACTGCTCACCAAAGGCAGATCTTTTCCAGTTATCCAACAACAATAACAGCTTTGGATAAATAGGTGGGATACCCACAAGGGGAACCGATGGAGGGAATTGAAAATGAGCAAAAGAAGCAAAAAAAAAAAAAAAAAAAAAAAGAGAGGAAAAAAAAGGAAGGTGTTAAGACTTTCCAGCATTCTGAGAGAACAAGGTTTTATCCTCAGCTGGGGGAAAAACAGATTTACTAAACAGGGTGACCTCACTTGTTTGCACAGCATTCAGTAACATGAATTTTATTACCTAGGGTACCTCCATGGGAGCTTGCAAAGCCTTTCCAGCAGCCCTGTGAAAGATGCCGAGTGTATGGAAAAGACATAAACCAGCTTGAGGAACGAATGGCACAGCTGGGGGAAACAAAAAAAAGAGAGGCTAGAAACACCCTGGTTGGGTGTGAGTAAAATTGAGGGAGAAAAATCCTTTACTGTGAGGGTGGCAGTCGCCCAGGGAAGTTGTGGGTGTCCCTGGAAGTGTTCAAGGCCAGGCTGGATGGGCTTGGAGGAAGGGAAGGTGTCCCTGCCCGTGGCAGGGGTGGAATGAGATCAGTTTTAAGGTCCTTTCAACCCAAACCATTCTGAGTTTCTATAAAAACATTTTTTCTGCTCTTCCCAGTGAGGGACATTTGAGCTGCTGGTGGGGAGGCATCTCCTTTGTACCTGGGAGAAAAGACCAACCCCACCTGTCTACAGAAGTGGCTCCTGTGAGCTGTGGGGTGGGAGAAGCTGCCTCAGGGTCTCCTGAGAGCCTCTCCTGGATGGGAGAAGAGCAAGGGCAGAGCATTTCCACACCAATGGCCCAGGGTTGAACCAAGAGGATGCTCAGGAACGCTGCTGCCACTCCCTGAGCAGTCACCAAGGGGTGGGGACAGAAGTTCCATGAGAACAGCTTGAGGCCAGCCTTGTTTCCAGCAAGCCTGGACAGTCCTGAGCTGTGAGGTGACCACAGGCAGGAGAGAGGACCAAATGAGAAGTCACACTGATGCCTTGGATTTTAACTTTCATATTTTTCAAACCCTGCAGTGCTCAGGGTGTGACTCTGCAGGGTTTTGCAGCCTGGGAGCTGCTGCTCTCTCACGTTCACAGGGACACAACAAAGCCTCTCCAAGGCTGCTCTCCAAGGAATCCCAGACTGTCCTGGGCCCAAAATGTGCAACCCAACACCTTGAAAATGGCGGGGGGGTAAGCTTGGGGAAATGGCATCATTAGCTGAAGTTTGAATTGGGGAATTGATGCTGAGATGCAAATGGCCCAAAGCTCTAAAGGTGTGAAGAACTCGTGACTCGGGGTCCATCCTGGGCTCCATTGTGAGAGCAGCCTCTGGCTCCCCAGGCTGTGCCTTTGGAAGCCTTTCCAATCAATATCCATCTTTATTCCCTCACTCCTGTCTGGGCTCTGTTTCTAGGAAGGCACTTCAGGCATCAACACACAAGGTAAACAACGACAGCTTTGCATCTGCTGTTCCCCCCAGCCAACAGCCAGCCAGAGAATCCCAGAATCCCACAATGATTTGGGTTTAGAGATCCTAAAGGTCATCCAGTTCCAACCAGCCACGCAGGAGTTTATTCACTGCAAATTAAACCATCTGTGATTTCCCCTTCTTTGCTTTTCGTGAGGAAATTTCACCGTGAGAAAGACAAGAGTTTTCTGGGAGAAGCAACCAGATGAGCAAACAAAAATTCCTCTTTTTTGGTCGTGCGTTCATCCCGGGGTGCTCCCAGCTGGCCCCTTCCAAGGAATTCTCTCCCAGCTCCACCTGGTGGCAAAAAGGACATTTGGGCCAGTGCTGTGGTCATCGGGTTGGGCTCCAAGGGGACAGGGATTGTTTCTGCTGTGGCCATTTTGCTGAGAGTCCCTCGTTCTGGGTGGCACTGATGTGACTCCTCTTGTGGGGCGGGAGCAGCCCTTCACTGCACAGGGAAGTCAATTCAGTCCCCTGCCCGTGGTGAGAGCCACAGGGAAGTCACAGCTGGCAGGAAAGAGCTTGGGAAGAAAGCAGATGCTGGCAGCTGTTCCCAAAATTTTCCTTGGGATTGAATTGCTCTTGACATGAAAGACCATCAAGAAGAGTTTGGACAACACCCTTGGGCACAGGGTGTGACCTTTGGGGATGGTCCAGGAGCTGGACTTGATGGTCCCGATGGGTCCCTTCCAGCTCAGGATAATCTGGGATTCCATGAAGGCTTCTCCAGGTGGGATCAGAGCAGTGAAACCTCCCAGGCTGGCCTTTAGGAGGTCCAAGACTGAACTCAGCTGCCCAGAACTGGGCATCTCGTGTCCTCTGAGAGAACCTGAGGTGTCTCACCTGTCCTGCTTTGCTTCCCAGAGGAAGGAGTGGAGGTGGCACCTCTGCCTCGTGCTGGTGCAGATAACTTCAGCTTTATCAGCGTAGTTGACATGGCCCTAATGATAAGGGGCTGTAAAAAGATAAGATACCCATATAGACACCATGAGATAACACTGGATCAGTGCAGGACCCTTCAAAGCCCTTTGAACGACTTAAAAAAAACAAATCCTGGTTAAAATAGCTGCAGGATCAGGTCAGTTCCTGGTCCAAAATACAGCTCAGAGCAGGCCTTAAGACAAATTTCTCCAGACACAACAAACAGAACAGCAGCAGCCACATCATTGTCTGGTTTTTGCTGTTACCCGCTGAGAGAAGGAAAGAGATAGAGAATAAAAAATAAAAAGGGAGAGAAAGAAAAAGAAGAAAGGAAGAAGAAAAGAAAAAGAAGAAAAAGAAAGAAGAAAGGAAGAAGATTGCAAAGAAAATCCAGGTAGCTGCAGAAATGCAAAACATCCCCTAAAATCAGGAATTAATTACAGCTCTTTTTTTTTTTTTTTCGCATGCTAGACGTTTGATATTTTAATATGTATATTCCTGAGAAAATAACAAGAGGAAAAAAAAGGAATAGTTAGGAAGTCCCAACTTTTTCCTAAATATTAAAAACCTAATTTCTAAACATTGTAATTAATCAAAAATCATGAGCTGGCAAAAATTCCTGGGTCTGGATCATGGCTAATTAAGATGCCACTGCCCCAAACATGCAATCCTTTCACTTCTATCACCAAGCCGATCCCAAACACTGTCATTTATGGTTGGAAATGGCTTGGGAATGCTGGGTGCCTCCATTTGGAATCTTCCCCTGGCTTCCACATGCCAGGAGCTGAGCTCACTGCTGTGAACACATCAGGGTGTGGGAAAGGAAGGCTTTGCAGGGAGTTACGGGAGCTGCAGGCGGATAACTCCAGGTCTGGAAGAACTGATGAAGATGTGGAGGGACGATAAGGAACCAGGAAATGTGGGAAAAGGAGGCGAAGCCATGGCAACACCTCCAAAAACCCCTGCATCCCGTGGAATCCCGTTTATGCCGTAAATCACCCCAGTACGGCCTGAGCCAAGGCCGTGTGGGGACCAGCAGATGTCCCAACACAATCCCCACCCACGGGGATCTCCGGGAATGTTTCCTGCTGCTCCCTGTGCCCGCCACCCTCTTGGGCCCACCCCTGTAGCAAGGGAGAGGTGCCCGTGTGAGGATGGAATGTGGAATGGGCACTTGGCTCTTCCAAGGGGGGATAATTCCCAGCCTGAAAAAAAAAGGGAGTGTCAGAGCCCCATTTTCTCCCCCGGCTCCAGAATAAAATAAAATGGAAATAACCATGGGGAAGTCAGGAATTGCTCATTTATCCCAAAGGAATTTTGGCAGTTGTCATAAAAATTCCCATTCTCAGGTGGGAGCCAGGCTGGACAGACGATTGGGGAGGGAGAATTGGGATTTCGTAAAAAGGTTTCATTTTGATCCTACTCCCATTTTATGCTTCTCTTTCCTCAAAATAATCGGGAATAACATTCTTTCCATTGGTGATTCCTACATCAAATATTCCACACAGATACTTTGAATAGGGAATTAAAAGCCCTGTGTAAAGTAAGAAAATTCCAGAATGATCATTTGTATGGAAAATAACAGGAACCAAAAACCAAAAACAACAACAAAACAAAAAAAACCCCTCAAACAAACAACAAAAAATCCTCAACAAAAAAACCCCCAAACAACAACAAAAAACCCAAAAAAAGCCAAAAAAAAAAAAGCCCCAACCAACCAACCAACCAACCCACAAAAAAACCCCCTAATTTAAAATGAATTATAATTAAATTATTGACCATATTTTCTGCTCTGTAAGTCATGAATAAAAAAAAAATATGATAACTAATTTAAAATGAATAATAATTAAATTATGGACCATATTTTCAGTTCTGTAACTCTTGAATACTGAAATTATCAGGCCTCCCACACAGCCGCTTGTTTTGCATTTTGAGTGTGTTTAACCTGCTAGAACTGGCTCTGGATTTCTCAGAAATTCACAATACAGAATCCAAAAATACAAAGGAAATATGGATTTACATGAACAACTCTCCCCTTCTCAGGTGTGCAGAGATTTCAGGTGAGTGAGAGGTAAAATGGAGGTGGTTTGGGTGAGGTTGGCCTTGGGAAGATCTTGGCAACAGGAGCCAAGAAATTGGATCAGGAAGCTTCAGGATTATCCTAAAGATCTCTGAGAATCCTCTTATCTGCAGAAAACCTAAAAATTCCCAAAAATTCTTGCAGTGAAGTTGCCTTCTTTTATAAAAGACATTCTGATTTTCATGAAAAATATTGCTATTTTCATCCGATTTCCTTCCTGCTGTCCTTTCCTTTGTACTTCCATGCACTGAAAATATTTTTTTTTTTTTTTAAATGAGAATTACAACTCAAATATCTCCTGTCACTGCTCTGAGACACAGCCCAAACTTCCTGGCCAATTCATCTCCCATGGAGGGGACATTTCATGAATCAGGATAATCTGGTGTGCTCAGGAGGCCAATCCATGGGCACAGTAGGAATGGAAATAATTGAACTCTGACTTTTGAGGCATCAGAGCTGAATTTTCTTTTTTTTTTTTTTTTAAATTTTCAACCAAAAAATTGCTTTTTGCCCAGATGAAAAGGAAACAACTCAAAACATTATCCAATGCACTGCAGTCACTCTACCACGGTCCTGTTTATGCTGTTGAAATAACATTTTCCAGCTCATTTTCTGTCACCAAACCTTGCTGAAGCTTCAGAAAAATTCACCTGCACCTGTTTTTCCCACCTTTGCAGCCTCAAACCACGACGGAAAGTGGAAACTTTCAGCTCAGCTTCTCCTCAGAAAAGCAGGCCCCACCTGCAACTCAAAATGCAATTTACTGCCACAATGAACCAAAGAAGACTCAACCAGACATGGTTTGGGCAAGGCCACCATCAGCCCAGAGCATCCAAAAAAAAAAAAAAAAAATTAGGAATGGCGTCTTTGTGTTTTTATTCAAAATGGCAGCTGATTGAAGTAGGGTTTTCAAGAGGGAAAATTCAAAGTTAATGGCAAATGCAATCCAGAAATAAAACTCAGTTACAAACAAACCCCCTCCTCACCGTGCAGTTTCAGAGCTGCGTTCGTGTCCCAGTGACTGCCATAAGGAATTAAAAGGGAAAACAGGCTCAGGTGAGGTCATTCCCACCTGAGGAAGGGAAAAGTTTGATTTTTTTTTTTGACGTTTCTTTGCCTCAGGAGACAATAAATAGAGGAACAAGAAAGAGGTGGCTCATGGAGAACATGATACCAGACCAGCCTTGATATTTGGGACATCTGGCCAGTCGTAACCAGGAAACCAAATCAAGCAAAGTGTCTCAAATCTCTTTATGACTTTTTTTAAAAGCTCTGTCCATGACAAATTTAGTACCACCGTGTTAGAAGTGACCGACCCCATTTTTTCCTCCTTAATTCTTACAAAAATAAGTGAAATTTCAGGCACGCAGGGCCTTTTGTCGGAATCGCCAGTCGGGGTTAATTTGGTAGAATTTCTCAGCAGATTTTGGGAGATTTCTTAAGGTTGGAGATCCCTTTAGTCAACAGCTCAGTGCCCAACCACTTTATTTCCATTTTATTCCCTCAGCCCTCCCAAAAGGCTGCCCAGTTCTCCTGGAACATCACTCAGGGAGAGCCTGAAAAGTTTTAAAAAGCAGAATCCAGAATGGTTTGCATTGGAAAGGACCTCAAAGATCATCCCTTCCCACCAGACCAGGTTGCTCCAAGCTCCATCCAAACCTGTCCTAATCCTTTGAGAGATTCTTCCATGCAAGTGAGAGGGAGAAATGAGTGCTAATTTGGGCTGACTGCCCTTGTAATTAGCACCTTGCAAATTAACACTGCCTGGGGAAGCTGAGAAGGCCAGGAATGAAAGAGAAGCCAGGACAGAAATGCCGTTCTGGGGAGTTCATCACCGAAGGGGAGGTGGGAAATGGATTGAGAAGCAGGATCTGGACTTGAATTCTAAAATTTATAATTGATATTCTAATATTTATAATTGATATTTGAATATTGATTAATGATATTCTAATATTAGTCATGTGGATGTGAGATTCTGCTGTGGTCAGGGGCCAGATCAGGTTTGTCTGTTGACTCAAGAAGATTTTGTACCAGTCCCTGAGTCTGGAATTCTGCAGGGAATGCTGCCAGCCTTTAGCTTTCTAGATATGGGACTGTAAATCACGGAATCATTAAGGTGGGAAAAGACCTTTAAGATCAGCAAGTCCAACTTCAGCCAGCACCACCATATTCACCATTTGGCCACTCCCCAAGTGCCACGGCCACACATTTTTGACCACTTTCAGGGAATACAAACAAGAAAGAAAGAAATGAGTGCAAGGCCAGACACACCAACATCCCAAGGCAGGAACAGTGGAGGAAGAGGAGAATGAAAGGCACCATTTCCCTCTGATTCCCACTGATTGTCTCCCCATTAACCCCAGGTGGAGGCTGGACTTTCTATATTCCTTATACTGGAACCTCATTTAAGGAATTAAAGGAAGCTGTGGCTGTTAAGTCCTTGAGAATGTGGAATGAAGCAATGGAAGGGTTTTAGGGGCCTAAAAACACTGATAATCCAAAAAATGGATCACTCCCACTTTGTCATTTGATATGAGGCTTTTTTCAAGGTCTGGCCATGTTTTATACAAAAAAAAATGATGAGTTTTGTGAGGTCTAATTATATTTACTCACCTTTACTTCAGGGGTAGCTGGAGGCTGATGTGCTGGAGCAGCTCCATGGACTTGTTTCTTGCTTTAATTCCTTCAATTAATACTTTAAATTCTTTAAGTCCAGCCAGGAAGGTCAACCTCCCAGAAATGTGGTTTCTCCACCAGCAGAATCAAAGAACCAACCCAAAACACTTCAGGCTTGGCTCGTCAGGGTTATTTGCAGAGCACTTGAATTTCTGCATGGATTTTTACCCCATCTGAAGAGTGGCAAGGAACATTCCTGGGCACTGGACCTCACTCAAATACATTGTTAAAATATTAGAAAACCCCTGGTGTGCTTCTGGCCCCCAGGTAATTCCTTGGCTGGGCTCAGGAGCTGGCCAAGGGCCATTCCCAGGGCACATTTTGCATAGAGCCACCTTGTTCTGGAAGGCCGGGATGCTTCACAGGTTGGATGCGGGCTGGTTTAGGCCAGGTGGCACCAGCATGAGGGCTACATTTAATTAATTCATGGAGCTCCACGAATTAATTAAAAAGTCCAATCCACTCCCTGTACCAACAATAACTCTGGGCAGCAGGAGCACAGATGGCCTGGGAGAGGATGTGGAAGGTTAAATGGTTCCTCCTCTTTCCCAGGCAGCTTCTCACACCCTGTATATCCCAGATCCTGAGGGAAATTCCCCATTTTGCATTTGGCAGCTGGGACTCACACCTTCACCACCACCTCCAGCTTTGGCTCCCGCTGCAGGATGGCTCCTGGGCAGAAGTGGAGGAGACAGCTGGAGGTAAATCCCTTGGGGAACAGGAGAATCCTGGAATGTGGGTCCTACCCACATCCCCCAGCACAGGGGCAGGATGGGAACTCTGAAAGGTGGCACCACCTGGGGCTCTGTCCTGGTGCTCTGTGTGGTGCCCCCACATCTCGAACAGCGTTGAGGGCCCCTTTTATGGCCAAGCCCCAGGCCCAGCTCTCAGAGGGAGTAAGGGATGGGTGTGGCCAAGCCACGTCTCATTTCTGGCCCCCTTTCATCTCTCTGGCCCTGTGTTTGTTGCTCTCTTTAGACTAAAAAAGTTCAGGCATCGCTTCTGTCTCTTAAACAGCTCAGTGAGAACCTCTAAAAGGAGATGTTCAAAACCACTACACAGCTTGAGCTATGTTAATGATGTTAATGATGATGATGATGATGATGAAGGATCAGTATCAAGTGTTTAAGGCCAGGCTGGAGCAACTTGGGAGAGTGGAAAGTGTCCATGCCCATGGCAGCGGGATGGAATAAGAGGATTTTTAGTCCCCTTCCAACCCAAACCATTCTGTGATCCTGGGACCTGACTCTTTTAATCTCATTTCTAGGTGATAAATTTTATTTTTGTCCAAATAACGGTCAGATTTTAGTCTTTCACGCCTTTTTAAGAGGAAGCTCGGTATAAAATTTTTTCTCTCTCTTTCCCCTCATTCTATGTTTCTGCTCACGTGATTTTCAACACCCATCTCTGCTCAGTCACTGGTTTCCTAGCACACAATTCCACACAATACACATTCCTCAGTGTACCTAGAAGCTTACAAGAGATTCAGGCAACTCAATTTTTCTTTCCAAGCTAAAGGCACCTCTGTTTTTACCAGATTTTACTTCTCATGCTCCTTTCTGCCCAGCACATCCACAGCTGCAGGCTGAAACCACCTTCGACAGATCGCAGTGACACTGAGGAAAGCAACGGGAGAGAAGGGGGCAAGGAACCGATTTTATTTTTCTGAGAGGTGAAATCTCTCCTCTGATCCTCGTTTTAATCCCAAATTCTTACAATGCATTCTCGCTTCACCCACTTCCTCTGCGGGAACAGCTGTCAAAACGCTGCGCCATCCTCGGCTCCCGCGGCTTTACGACTCCCATCAGCAGCTCCTTCAGGGGCTGCCTGAGAGGTTCCAAACCTGCGAGTTCCCATCACCCAACTGCCAGGAAGTGCCAATGGCAGCTCAGCTGGGAAGCTGAAGGAGGCAGGGGGTTGCCCCCGCAGGGTTTGGTGGGAAGCAAACCAGAGGTTTGGATCCATCTCCCATCTCAAAATCTCCCAACTATCCACTCTTCTGGCTTAAAAACTGAGCAGCCTGGTTTAGTGGAATGGGAATTGGATAATCCTTGAGCTCCCTTCCAACCCAAACCATTCCATGATTGGATGGAAAATACCTGGATCAAAGTGTTTGCCCGGTTCCTCAGAGCTTTGAGGTGATATTTGTCATCACAGGAAGGGACAAAGCAAAGCAAAAGCAGGAGGAGCATTGGTTGTGCAGAGGTTCCACTGATTTGGTAAACATTTCCTTGGGTGGATAATGATCTGGGAGGAGAACAACTGTGGGATGCCATCCCAACAGCAGCACAATCCTAGATAAAGATCCAGCATTTGTTTGAGGATGAGCAGCTCTGCCTCTGTGTAAAGGAACCAGCTCTGAAATAGTGGATTAAAAGCCTGGGTGCTTTTCCCACAGCAGGAAATGAGACTGGAAGGTAAAATTAAAATAAATGAATAAGTGCAAGAATTCTGTGTGCATGGGAAGGAGAGGATTGGAAAACCAAAGGGACTTTGGAGACACACAACTGAGAATTTTCAAATAGAATTATACAGTGGTCTGGGTTGGAGAGGACCGAAAGATCATTTTACTCCAAGGTTTAGATTGGAAATCAGGGAAAAGGTTCTTCCCCAGAAGGTGGTGGGCACTGCCCAGGCTCCCCAGGGAATGGTCACATTTCCAAGGCTGCCAGAGCTCCAGCAGCATTTGGACTCCCAGGGATGCCCAGGGTGGGATTGTTGGGGTGTCAGGAGTTGGACTGGATGATCCTCGTGGATTCCTCCCAACTGTGGTTATTTAAAGCTCAGCTGCAATGGCTTTGAGGTCCATTGTGAGGAAAAGGACATTTGATCAAGCAAAGTCAATGTGTAGCCTGGGATAACGACCATTTTTAAAATTGTTGTCACTCGCCCAGACTAAATTTGGCCACGTCCAACCTATTCTGAGCTCCAGCCAGCTATTTTGGAATCACATCCTGACAGTGACACTGTGCCAAGGTATCCTGACTTCTCCAGCAAAGCATGATGACCATGGAATCCCACGGGAAGCTGATGGAGTCCCTCAGCCTCCTGAGCTTGCTTAATTAAGTCATTTACAATGGATGGAGAGGCATTTGTGCAGCTCAGGGTACCACTTCTGAGGCTTAAATTAGCCCCAAGGCCGGGCTTATGTTCAGGAATAAGGCTGAAGGAAGGATCTCCCACAACCACTGTACAGAGACTTTTCCAACAGATGTGAAGAAAGAGGAGCACGTTTCAAGTATAATTTAAAATACATTTATTGTTTCATTTGTTCTGGCTTTTTTTCTGTTATACAAAGATGTTAAATAACTTAAATACATTCTCAACAGTCACTCAGAATCAGATTTATACCTACAAGCTGTACATATGAGGTAGAGAAAAATAACTTAGGCTCCCATAAGACATTGGAAAATAAACAAAACAAAACAAAAAGAAAAACGAGAAAAATACTAATCCTTCATGTTAGTATTCCCACCTCCCTTTAAAAGGAAATGCCATCCCAGGTGTGCAAAACAAATCCTAGACTTTACGTTCCTGCTTCAGATTGTTAAAGGTGGGGTGGTCCAAGGGAAATTCCTGGGCTGGTTTAGGGGATTGGAGTTTCAGATGGATCCATGCTCAAGGGGAGCTGGAAGGATTATCCACGCATACCTTGATTTTCCTGAATTCAATCCCACCTCTCTTAATTTGGGTGTCTTTATCCCCTTCTACTGTCAGCAGGGAAATCTGGCACCTCCACATGGGCCAAAACCTTCCAGAGGAGCCTCCACTGACTGAGACCACAGGCTCCTTTCTTAAGGGGCTCAATTCCAAATCCATTGCACATCAATGCCAACACCTTTCCCAACAAGCCTGAGGGGAGGAATCTCCTGTCCTTTTGGATCACCCTGCCCAGTGCTAGGAAGGGTTTTTCCCATTTCTGAAAACACCCAGCAACAACTGAGAAAAAGGCAAAATTCTGATGCTTCCCTTGACAGGTGAATTCGGTGTGTCTGAATCATTTCTGGTCTTACTCCCTACTCCCTCCCTGCACCTGAGGAACTGTAGTTACAGGAAGCCAGAGTTAAACTGTGCTGCCAAATCCATTTTCTTTTCCTCCCTGCCCACAAAGCCTCGAGATTTCCTTTTTTTTTTTTTTTTTATTTCTCTGTTCAGAAATATTCTGTTTGTGGAACTTGTAAATAATTTGGTCAAATCCAACATAAACTGGTGAAAAGTAGATCAGAAAGCTATTGAATGGTAATATCCATGGCCAGGTTTTAGGGGGGTTGAGCAGATTCAACCAGGAGGCTGGAATGAGATGGATCTTAAGGATCCCTTCCAACCCCAAACATTCCGTGATTCCTATGGACCTCATCCTGTGCCGTGCCGAGCACAGGTCCAGAAAGGCCCTATCTTGTATTTCTTGTGGGAAAACGTCACTTTCTGAAAGTCATCACCTAAGCAGAATCCTAAAAAAACTGAAATCCAGGATGAGCTGGCCACGGGAGCCAGACTCAAACGCAACAGATGTGCCCACAGAGCTGGATAAACCGGGAATGAGGAGCTTTACTGCACCTGTTCCATCGGGTACAGAACAGACCGGATTTTACTGCAGCATCGACTGAGGAATTTTTCACAGGCACCATAATCCACCAGAAAATCACCTTAAGCAGCAGCTACTCCATGAAAGCACCCTTGAGAAATCTGTCCCTTCATCTGGGGTCTCATCCAACCCTACCCCAGCCAAAGCACCCGACTGTATGTTCCCTAAAACAGGGCAGCTGAAAAACGATGGACAAAGGAATTCCAGACCTGGGCTGAAGGCAGGCAGATGTCAACGAGCTGGCTGACAACAAAAACTCCTCAGAAATTATTTCAGCCCCTGCTAAGGTCTCCAAACCAGCAATCCCAAAAGTTCCATGGAAAACAGGGGGTCCATAAATCACTCCCTGCTTCCCAAGGTGAAGGACAAGCTTCCTGAATCACAGCAGATCAAACCCCCAGCTCCCCAATTTTATACTGCCCCATTTAAACAGATAAAAGTTGCTTGTGTTGGGTCAAGCCTAGAATTTGGTCCTCTTCATTTAACCTTCCCATGCATTCAGATTATGATTTTATTCTCCCCAACCACCTTTTTAAGAGTTGTTTCATCCCAGGACAACTGAGCTCAATGGAAAATCCCAGGTTATTGCAAACAGATTTGGGATTTCCTCCATCCAGACCCACCTCAAAACCAGGATGTTCAGCTAAAAAAGGGCAAACTTGGAATTTTGGGGTAGATTTTTTTCATATTTCCATTACAAGCTACTCATTTTTCGCAACTCATTTTTATCAGTAACAATGATAATAATTAAAAATCCCCTTTGATTCAACACTGCTTGTTTAACCAGCTGGAGTTTTTTGATAACTGGAAGATAACGAGAACGTAACGTTTAGGACTTGTTTTGCATTTCTCCACATCCGGCATAAATGAGTCAGTCACACAGAATAGAAGCTTGTTAAAAAACAGATGACGGGTGCAACAATTATTTCTGTGGGTTTTTATTTCTTTTAATAGAAAATTCTAATATAAAACAGCAAACGTTTTCAGTTTGCCTTGTTTACAAAAATATTATATATATATTTTTTTATATTTCTGACATAACTAAAATGCACTGTTCAATAAAAATATTCTTCCATCAGCTAACTTCTCTTTTTAAAAAAATTAATAAAAAAGTTATATAAATAATGGTTGCACCCCCCCACCCCAAAACTGATCTGGCTGGATCAGCTTAGGAGAACCAACACTTTGACACTTTTGGGGGGACAGGGGGTGAAAGGGGGTCAGGAACCAGAGATCTCCCCTCCACCCGCCCGTCCTTCTCCAGTTACATCTGAGCAAAATCCTGTTTCTCTGGGGATAAGAAAAAAGGGGGGAAGTTGCTTTGCACTTTTATATATATATATTTTTATATATATATGAAATGACACCATGAAAAAGTTCAGGGACCCAAATGCACCGCTGAAGTAGTTTTACAAAAATGAGCAATTTCATTGAATTGCACTGGAGATCCAATGGTGTGGTGGCAGAATCAGCCTCTCTGGAAAAATCCAGTTTAATCCAGCTGGGACAGAAAGGTTTTACAGGACACTCCCCGATGTTTTACACAGGAGTTCCCAGTCTCTTATTTAAGGTTTTCCAGACTTGTGGATGGAGTAGCACTCATACTCCGTGAGTTAATTCAACTCCAACACATCCCTCACCATCAGAAAACCCAGGCCAAGCACTCCAAAGGGTTTGAGATGGTCTGCCACCTTTTCTCCCAGCTCCTACTTAAGCTCCACTGGATTTTTCCAAAAGGAGACTTTTCCCCCTGTTCCTTCTTCAACGATAAGGCAAACATTGGAAAACGCTGGAACTAAAGACCCCCCACCCAAAACACACCCACAGCATGGGGCAGAAGAAAAATAACCCACATTTGTTTTACCACCCTAGGTCAAAAGGCCAAGAAGACAAGTTCTCCTGATTTCAGAGTGTTAGTATATTTTATACACTGCCTATACATTTAACACATGTGCCTCGCTACTATTTAGTTATTTATAATTTTTTTTAACCACAGGAGAATAAACCTTGCTATTTACAATATATAACAGGCAAGTAATATATCCACATGAACATAAATACAATTCGTGGTGGTTTTTTTTTGTTATTCATTTTTTTGTCTTTTTTTTTTTTTTTTTCCTTTTTGTCTTTTTTATTATTATTTTTAAATACTTACAGAAAGCATCCAGGCTTCAGTGCGTGAGTTATAATACACAGAAGAGCTCTTTCACTCAGTAGTTCATTCACTCTTTGCTGCTTTCTTCTAGTCAAGCTCGGACTATCTGCCTTATTCCCCACCCATCTCTCTCTCCCCCACAATGCCAGACACACCAAGATTCCCTATCCCATCCCGTCCCGTCCTGGTGTTTTCTCCACCAGGATTTCCATGCCAACACTCCCCTCTCTTCTGCTTTTAGGGACTCATTCTCCTCGCACACCAGTGCAATGTGGAGTTACTCCAGCGAGGTCAACGGAGACAGAGACACCAGTGAAAAGGAGGAAAATGAGGCCCATGGTTTAAATATAACAATAATAATAATAATTAATAATAATTAATAATAATAATAATGATGCACATAAATTGCGGCCCATCCTTTAATTAAGAACAGATTAAAAAAAAA
>WEKY01027493.1:54304-79862 GCA_013390045.1 Picathartes gymnocephalus
AGAATGGAGCCAGAAATAGTAATTCACACCCCAAAATTCCTGTTTTGAGCAGGTTTGGATCTGGCTTTACTTTGTAGGGGAAGAGCTATTCTAGAACACACAAAAATGTAACAGTGAGTTTGCACATATGTGTGAGAGAGAGAGAGAGAGAGAGAGAGAAAGAGGGAGAAAGAGAATTTAACATAATACCACATTGAAACCATAAGAAGATCCTTCTGAAGGGCTTTACAANTATATATATATTTATGTGTCGAGGTGTGTATATATATCTATATATACACACTGAATAAAAGGTTTCTAGGCAATTTATTTTTTAAACCATTAGATAAACTGCTCAGGGGTGACTTTCCCAAAAGCTGTGAGACCTTCCTGGTGCTTTGCCAGGGTGGAAGGTGGGAATTCCACGTGTGGATTCCATCTCCCTCTCCTCCAGCATTATCCCAACCTCCAGAGTTGTACAGCAAATAAGGAAACACCAAAAAAAAAGAGACATTTTGCTTCATTTTGCAGGACTGTGGTGCTACTAAACAATAACACCCTGTCCCTCCCCATGCCCCCACCTCAAGATTTGATGCCAACGAACCAGGCCGGACTTGCAGGTATTTGTTACCAAGAAAACCCAAAATCTATCTTTCCGCTTCCCAGTAGATTCACGTGAACAGCTTAAATATTAGTGGCTACAATTGGAGGAGGGAAAAATTAAAAATTAAATAAAAATAATGAAAAAAAAAAGACTTTGAAAAATAATGGTCCGTCTTGGGAAATTGCTCTCATTTTGTTTTGCTAATTTTTACTGATGCTTGAGCATCTCCCCTTTTGAACACCAGATCAATGCCTTATAGAGACTTGGTGGAAATTGCTACTAGTGGACAATCAAAAATTGCTACCAAAAATCAAACTAAACACCCTCTGCTCCCCATTTTTTCCTTAGAAAGCTTCGTTCAGGCATTCGCTGGCTGCCTCCAATCCACTTTTATAAGAAGAATATTGGTACGTCAAGTCCTGGATTGTAAATCTCCTCTTCCAAGGGAAAAAAGAAATGCTGGAGGTTGTCATGTGTTTCCCAGCGTTGGAGTGATCAACCCCTGCAGTCAAATTTCTGGCTTCTCTCAGTTTTGCCTCTGTGTCGATTGGTTATTCCAAATCCAGGAGTTTGTTAGGATTTAGCAGGAGTGTTTTTAAAATACAGTTCTTGATCTAGTGGTTAAAAAAAAAAAAAATCATCTTAAGGTCATAGGGTTTACATACAGCTTGTGTCATGTACCACTGCCATGGTTTAGAGTAAATGGAATGATGACCTAGGAAAGAAAAGTCAGCTCCTCCAGAGGGTCTGATCCAGGCCAAAAAGGCTGCTCCACAACAAGACAGCTCCAAAATGCACTCGGATTCCTCTTGTCCTACTCAAGAGAAACACGTCCAAATTCAGCTGGCATAAGACTCAACAAGTTCCAGCTGGGATTTCTGAAGCAGTTACCACAGGTTGACTTCCATCAGCAAGAGGTGGGAAGAGAAGGGAAAAATAAATCATGCGCGAAGTGAAAATGAAACAGAAGTAGTGGTTTAAAAAAAAAAAATTATATTTAAGACAGCGATAGTGCTAAAAAACCTGCATTTGGGGGGAATTGTTTATTAAATAACGAACATGGGATTGGACTGAAGGGGACAGGCACATCTGGTGTTCTGCTGTCTTCCCAACCTCTTTCTTGGATCTATTTCTGTCTGCAGTGTGGTGGACCCAATGTTTTCGAGCTGTACTTGGTGACAATGCACGCAGATACGGAGCTGTCATCAAAGAGCTGATGCTCCCAGTGGGTCTCTTTGTCAGAGCCTGGTTTGCTCCATGTGCAGAAACTCCACCGGAAAAACCGACCATTCCCTACAAATCCCTCTCCAGTTTTAGGAGAAATAAGCGGCCGCTTCCCGCACCACCGCACTCAAAGCAGAAAGATCTTTTGTATCTGCTCAGATCTCCAAGCAGCTGGGTGAGCTCCAGGAGTAAAGAAGTACAGGATATTTATGCCAAAGGGAATCTCTT
Organism: Picathartes gymnocephalus; assembly: GCA_013390045.1. Lineage (NCBI taxonomy): Eukaryota > Metazoa > Chordata > Aves > Passeriformes > Picathartidae > Picathartes > Picathartes gymnocephalus. The sequence goes on from WEKY01027493.1 coordinate 56,340, forward strand.
AGCCCAGGAGTTCATGGAGGATGGCTGAAACAAGGTTCCAAGGAGAAATGATCCGTCAAACTGCGTAGACCGCGAAGGTGAAGGTCAACTGGTGTCTAACCCCAGTGTGACAGGCACTTATTTCCACATGGTTGGACCTCATGAAAATTCAGTCTACAGGAAAAACAAAACAAAAAAACAAAACAAAACAAACCCCCAAAACAAAACAGCAACACAGCTGGGTCACCTGTACCCTACAAAGTGCTTATGTCTCAACATAGCTTCCAGATCCCAGAAGGTCAATCAAACCCTGTTTGTCTCCGTAGGCAGTTCTCCAAGCTGGCCCGTCCCCGGGGGCGGCCGTGGTCGTGTCAGTCCTTGCAGGTGTAAACCTCCTCTCTCTGGGTGCACTGCTTGCACTCCACGTAGCAGCACCAACGCACCTGGCACTGGCACGGGCGTGTCACCACGCGGCTCTGCGTGTTGTGCCCCCGGCCGCAGCAGATACTGTCACAGTTCTTGTCCTTGTAACACTTCCGTCCCGAGGTGCCGGGGGAATAGCGACTCATCAGGCAGAAGCTCGGGGAGTCGTCAATGTAGACGAGGTCCGTAGTCCTTGGGATTTGATCGCTGTGGCCGGGGATGGATTTTTTAGGGGGGGAGATGTCTCCTTCCCCCGTGGCCTCGTTGGTGGTGCTGCCCACCTTGAGAGAGGTCTCGTACTTCTGCTTCAGCTGCTTGCCGATCTCGTGGAAGGGGGAGAGCTGCCGCCAGCACGTTCGCACAGTGCAGGACCCGGACACACCGTGGCATTTGCAGGTGGTCTCCACGCCAGCTTTGATGACCTGCAGACACACACACACGGCCCCAAAAAGAATCAGTCATGGCACAAGAAATCAAGACACGGCAGAAGAAATCAAGACACCAAGTGAAATATGATATTTTCTAGAAGAGGCTTCAGGGACACAAAGTTGGTGACAATATGAAAAGTATCTGTTGGAAACAGACAGAAAACAGCCTGCGGGAAATACTTATGTCAAAAGGCTCTTAGTTCCCAGAATATGACATTTACCTGCAAGAACTTCGCTTAATTGGCTAATTAAAGATACTAGAAAGGTGTACAAAGATTTTCCAGAGCTGCTACTCATCGTGTAGACAGAGATCTGAAACTGTGATGTGACTAAGAGATTAGTACATATTTTAACACCTATTTGTCTATGTCAATAACAGATAAGATATAAAAGTGGAAGAAGTTGGTTTAGTGGAAAGAGGTGGGGTGGCACATGCTCCAGAACAGGGATGTGGACCTTCTCCATGCCACAGGACCCCAAACCCAAGCAGGAGCAGAAGTAATCTTTGTTTAGCATCCTCAACTGATTGATGCTAAACAAAGGATCCCATCCTTTCCCAATTAGGCTGCAATAAAGAAGCTTCCCAGCACAAAATAACATCCATTTCCTTAGAAACAGCACTGGAATGTTCAGCTCTCCTTCTTCAAAGAGAGATTTACACCTGGGATACGCTCCACGGGCAACACGAGAGCAGAGATGTTACTTGAACAGCTACAGATACCCCGCATTTTGTCCACAGATCATAAACACAAATTTGCATTTCTAATTCTCCCTCCCTGCCCCTTCCCCAAAATTAGGTTCTATTTTGACTTTAAATGGGTAAGGTACAACCAACCCCTAAAACAGCAGGTGAGCGCATATTTTGTTTTACAGAGCTGGGTGCTGAGAAGGTGCTGTTGAAAGTGCCCTTCCTTCGGGCATCTACGGTACCTAAAAAAGAAGAAAACAACCTCCCCCCATGCCCATGATGGCATCTGCCTATGTTGTGGCCTCCTGACAGCAGAGGACTGGCTCCAGTCCATTTCCTGACCATCCGGTTCTTAATTATTTGGCTGCACAAATCCCGCTGAGCTCCATGTGCAACCATGCAATAGGTCATGGACTCCGAATTGGGGCCTGGCCCAATTGTGATATTCCAGCAACATTTTTAGAAAGACAATATGCATAATGCAGCCTTCAGGCAGAGCCCGTCCAATGGTCACACTTCATTCCTGTGACAGCCAAGACCTCTGCAAGTGCAATCCAATAATACACAGTAGCATTCAAAGCGGTGACGGGTTACAGGGGGAGATGTGTTGCTGGTTATAGCACTCAGCTGGGATGGCTTGGGCAAGGGCTGTCACGCTTTGTGTGCCAAAGTGTCTCGCCAAGTGCACAAGAAATCCCACAATGTCAGACAAGAGCGTGCAGAACACATTTCAACACCGAGGGGAGGGGGGAAAAACCCCAGCCCTCACCCACGCCTTCCCTGGTGTAAAGTCCCGTTTCACTGCTTGTCCAGAAGTGAGAGCTGAGTTCGTGTGAAACAAAGCTCCTCCACCTGATTTCACGCCCACACCATCAGCAAACCGGGCAGAAATTGCTGGGATACTTGGGAAAGGGCTGCACACTGCAGTCATTCATCAGTTCAGGCTTTCCCCAAGCCTTCCTCCTCCCCCAGCACGTTTGCATCTGCTCCACCTGGAAAAGGAGACAACCCCCATTGAACAGGAGCTGGGAAAGCAAGAAACCAAGGGGAACTGGCTCAGCTTGTAGTCATGCTCCTGGGCTTGGAGCTGATTGAACACGACAGGGTCACGAAACTCAGGAAGGGGACATGGAGTCAAGGCTGTTCTTGTCAGGAGCCACCTCTCCTGAGCTCTGTGGGAGAGCTGACGTTGTAGGAGCGCCACAGCCAAGGCATCCACGTGGGGCTGATGGATACAGCCCAACATGTGTTGGAAAACCTGATCCCAATGGATTGGCAGCTGGCTGAAGGCAGAAAAGACCTTCAGTCAGGTGTAAGCATGTAGGTTTGGGCACTTGGATCACATCAGCCAGCCAGGGTTGACCTCACCGAGGCAAACACTTGAGTTTAAACACCTCCGTTTGAGAAACACCTCGGAACTCCCGCCGGAGTCAGGGCAGCCAAAGCAGGAGAGGACCCTGCAGTGAGGCAAACACCTGCTCCACTGAACAGCTCTCCAGGCTCCACTGACTGTGCTGAGCACATCTCTATCAACAACAGGAGCCCAGGGACCCAGCTCATGCAGAGGCACCTCAGTTTAGGGGATTTTGTGAGCAGAATCCCACCCTCTGGGCCAAATTCAGGTGTCTAAATGTCACCACCTAGCACTAACTGAAGTGCTTTAAAACATTCCCCTCACACCAGCTGTCCCTCCAGCAGCATAACAGTCTCTCAAGGGGTACTAATAAGTATATTTACATAGATTAATTCTCTTCTCCTCATCTGGGCTCAGGCAAAGTCCCACAAGAACCCCAGTCTGGATTTTCCTGACTCGCTTCTAGCTCCTTGTTAAGCAGTGGCTGTGACAGCTCTGGTGTCATGCACTGGTGGACCAAAGCGTAAAAGGTTTCCACTGTCCCTGTCCCCTTGAATGCACCAGTTCATGAATGGATTTCCACATGGCTGCCGTGCAAGCATCCCAATCACCCCGCAAACCTCCTCCTGGAAGGATCAGGAAGGGCTCAAGAATGTTACGAGGCAGCAAGAGTGAAAATCCTAGAGAAATTCCTTGCCCAGGCAGCCTCCCCTGCTGCTGTCAGTCACACTGCAGCTCCTCGAGGCGCTGCGTGATGGGGAACTGCTGCCTCCGGGCCCCAACCACCCACCAGCCAAAATGAATCTTGGCAAAGCCCTTCTGGTTCCCGTCCTGCTCCCTGGCTTCCACAACAACCTTTCCTCCTCGTGTTGTGAGCTCCTGTCAGAGACACTTAAATCCACCTCGTTTCTTCAGGAAGCAGAGCAAGACTGATCCAAGTCAGCAGGTTGTTTGGAGCAGTGCTGGAGAAAGCTTTGCTGGCTGGATCCTGGGACGAATGTCTGGATCATGCTTTCAAAGCTGGAGGGGCTTCCAGGATAGAAAAACATAGTTTTTATTCCCAAAAAACCTCTTGGGTAGATGAGGAAGAACAAGGTTTTACCATATGAAATCATGATTTCAAGAGCTACAGTACCTCTTGCTTTCTTTTCAAGGTTCATCACAGTTCAGAGCCTGATTTACCTCCATCCTACACAGACCTGAAGCAGTTCTCTACACAGCACTGAATCATCACTTCATCTACACCAAGGACGTGGCCACCTGCTCGTCTGTTACAGATGTGAAGCAGAACGGCTCAGCTTCAATCCAAGCCACAAATATTTCATGCTCCCCATGGCCCCAACTCCACAGCTACCCCGCAGCAGCAGAGTTGTAGTAACTCAGGAGTAGCAGCAACAAGGAGCATCCTTCTAGTGTTGTGTGCTGAAGAGAGCTCCTACCATGAAAACAAAGGCAAACCAAGACAAGTGGCGGGTCAGGGACGGCATCACATGTGGAAACTCTGTCCTCCCACTCTCCTCTGAACAACCACCTGATTGGGCAGTCTCAAACAGGAAAATAAGGATTTTCGAGCTATTTATCTTGACTTAGGAACACAAATTCCCACTGACTTGACTGTGGGAACACCCAACACTGACAAACGCAGGATGAGGGAAACACAAAGCCAAGACAGAACCATTTTTCCCGGGGTTTGCTGCTCGGAGGAAATCAGATAGCGCTGCTGGACTGCCTTTACAAGGAGCCACAGGGAAAAGGGATCACAGCATTGCTATGCAACATGTAATCCTCCCTCCCAACAATGGTGCGCCGCGAAGCTCAGACTAAGTGCCCCCGTCATGATCAGTCTCAGACATGCTGCAACACACAATTTCTCAGTGTTTTAGCTGAAACGCTGAGGACAGGATTCCCATTCATTCCCAGCTGGGTCACGGGGCTCTGGCGGTGGTTTTCAGACAACTCTTGTCTGGGCAGCAGCAGCCCAGGGCGGACACCCAGCCGTGGGAATTCCTCGCTTATTGCCGCGCTGTCGTCATGGCTGGGCCGCGGCTCCAGGGCTTCAAACCATTCGCTATGGTTTGGGGGAGAGGAGGCAGCAAACCCTCCTTGGAGGCAGCTCATCCAGGGAAAAGCCTTGCCTGGCTTCGGAAAGGGCTTTGGGATGCTTCCCCACAAATCCAATCCCTTCCATCCCCCCACGTCTACGGAGAGCCCTCTTCAATTTAAATAGGCTTAGTCATTCTCTCAGCTCAAGTATTAATGTTTGTTTGGACAGCAGCCACGGTCCCCACACACAAGCAGAGGACCAGACTTGTCCCTTCACACTGGCCAGTGCCATTGGCTGAATTAGAAAAGTTTCACAGATTGTTAGAAGTTGCCCTTTCTTTTTCCTTCTACCTTGTTAAAAAAAACCCTTCTTTTCAGCCTGTTCTCGACCTGCTTTTTCAGAACAGTTCTCCCCTCCCACCACCCTTCCCTCTTTAAAAAATACAAACACTCATATTTTAGTGACACAGGTATTAAAATACAAACATTTAAGCATAGAACAACATAACCCTACTTAAAATTGAGAACTTCAGAAGTATTTGCCCCATGCTCAGTATTCTTAGCATGCTTCCCATGCTAAAAAAACCCCACATAAACAACCAACTGCAATCACTTATGGGACACAGCAAGCAATTTTTTTTCCAGAGTATTGATTTCCAGGCCTAAGAAAGGCTTTTGCTGAGCCAATCTCAGCCTGAAAGGAGATGAAAATCCAGAGAGCACGCCTGGGCATTCCTACCTGTCATAACCTGCAGCAATTAATACCAGTGGTGGCCCTGAAAACTGATCTGTACATTAAGAGCTCTTCTCAGGCTGTTATTTGCTGGGTTTGATTTGTACCTTGGTAAACATGTGATGCCCCATTTCTCACTGCAAACACATCCCTAAAAAACTGCCCAAAGGGATGCTTGATGCCTCTTTTTCATGCACCAAGTGGATCAATCTCCAAAACAGCAATTATTACACATCGTGAGGGTGCAGCAAAACCTGGAGTTCAACTGGAATCATGCTAATGAGTAGGAACTGTGGGAGACTGGATGGTCAGTGCTTGTAAACACTGTCTCTGCAACAGGAGAGTCGTGCCTCCCTCCGCCTGTGTGTGACCTTTAGTGAGTCACTTAATCTTTCTGGGTCTCAATTTCCCCCCTCTGCCCAACGGAGCTCCAGAAATGAAGAGGGTGGCATGCTCTGATAACATGTTATGTGATAGCCCATGAAGTTCCTCAGACAGATGATAGCTGGGCAAACATCTCCCTGATATGGAGAGTGCACCACCAGCCCTCTGGAGAGATCCCTGCCACCACCGCCTGGGGGGAAAAGCCATTCCTCACATGGAATTCCAAAATAAGCAAGTCAACAGCAAGGGAGAGTCCAGGTACCTCCCACCACCCTCTCCAGAGCATCCCAGATGGTTTCAGGTGTAGCTGTCTCAGGATGGCTCTGGACTTGGAGCCTACAGGGGTGACAAGGACCATCGAAGGGGGCTGGGACAAGGCGACCTTTAAGGTCCCTTCCAACCCCAGCCATTCCAGGATTCTGTGATCCTTCAGAAACACCTGGTCTGCACAGACCAAAACATCTTCTGCAAAAACACAGTGGAGCCAGTGGAACCAATTTCAAAGCAGGAAACTGCTTCAAGAGAGGTCTTTTCTTGTTCTCCATTCCTGTCTCCCCGTAATTTTTTGTATTAAACATTCTCAACTCTCAAGACAACTGTGGTTAAACCCCGACTTCAGGCAAAGGTTGGTGTCCCTCCTTCTGGAAGGATGAAGGAGAAAGGCAATGAGAACATGATAATTTCTTTTTTTTTTTTCCTTGGGTAACAGCAGCCCCCTTTAATTGTGCCCCTTGCATCTGTAAGACATGCTTGACCAGACATACCTCTGGAAGAGGTCAGCACTCCTGGGATTAAGAAACTTAGCAACGCTCCAGAGAGAGAGTTGGAAAGTCATGTTTAATGATACTTTGCTGAGAAACTGGGCAAAGTTAATTAAAACATCACTTACTCAAGCCCAGTGGAACTAATTGAGTCCTCTAATATTCCTCCTTTTCATTAATGGGTTACAAAAGAGGGCTGCACTTGTGTGTACAAGGGGGAAAAAGGGGGAGGATGCAGAGAAGATGAGAGCTTTAGCAAGGCTGCCTGGGCTTCATTTAATATAACTCAGCAACTTCATTGCTGGCAACGGAGCTTTAATACAGTTGACTTCTCCCCCATCCCCTCCACACACACATCTCCCCCCAAAACACCCTCTCCACCCAAAACCCCTCGGAAAGAATGGCTGAATGAGGGAGAGTAGACCTGGCAAAGGAAGGGAAATTGCTTTTTTAATAAGAGGTCTATTCAGAGCTCCTGCTTTTCAATAAAGAGAAGGCTGGAGAAGTCCTGGTCTAATTACCTCATCCTCACACTAGACAAGCTCGCCCTTTCATTAACCACTGAGGTCATATCATATAACTTGGTGAGCCACCACGGGCACAACATGTTCAGTGATTATTTCACTGGTGGCAGTGAAATTACAGGCAGCCCATCAAGGTTGTAAAAAAGCAGAAGTAAAATCATAATTAAATGAGAACGTCTACCAAGAGACACTAAAACTAGGCGGGATAGGATCATGTCACCCTCGCAGAAATACACGGACTGTTTGCTGCTGTGACACCATGGAGAAACTGCTGTGGTGACCAGGAGGGGAGAGGGTTGCTTGCCAAATTCGTCAGTCCAGCACAGGTCCTTTTTCTGCTGGGTCTCAAGGGACTATTTGTATGTTTTGCCATGGTTGGGAGTAATTAGATGGGAAAAATGACATGTAAAGAATTAACGAGAGACCACCAAGCTTGTGCTGTATCTTTAGTAGCGATTTCTCCACTCCCTCAGCGAACACACACATCCATACGCTGCAAGAACTCCAGTTCCAAACTGTTCAGCTCCAAAATGGCACAAATCAAGGCTGTCTGCACTCCTGTACTGCCTTTGATCCACCCCAAATCAAATCCAGATGAGTTATTGTTCCAATAACCACTCTAGGGTAGTCCAAAGTGGTTTCAGACTGCTGCAGTCACTGGGTGAGCAAACCCTACTCAGTGGTTGCAAAGCCTTTACGGCAGGACTTGGTTGGTGAGCAGCTCCTTGGAAGACACAGAGAACGAGCTGAAAATCGTATTTAACTTGCTACTTTTATCAAGGAGAATATCCATAAACTCAGCAGGAACACAGTAATGTCCGCTGAGCAACTCTCATCCTCTGATCCCTGAACTCACAGTAGGAGCAGGAGGAAGGACACAGATCAAACCTGGTATTAATCTACACCTGAGAGCAAGCAGTGCCAAAGACAATCCGCCCACCACACCAAGAGGGTCAAACTGGCTTCGGTATTGTGGAATCTGAAGCCAACACTGCAAGTTTTGACTTTGTAGTCACAAAGCCAGCCTGGGTCCTCATCTCTGAGCATCGTCTTAGTGACACCAGGTTGTGCCAGTGGTTTAGGGCCACATATCCTGACCACACAGGTGTGTGTTCTCCTGATCTTCAACCACCACCCTCCTGAAAGCTTCCACCTCAACATTAATCGTTCCCTGCCTGGCTCCACGCTGGTGCTGTGAGCCTGGTGGGCCGCTTGCCTTGGCTCTCAACCCCACCATGGCACAAGGAATTATTCCAGCAGCACAAAGAGAGAAATCATTCCAACTGCTGCTGCAAACAGGCAAAGGAAAGCTGTCAGACAGCAATCCCAACTTGACAGACACGTTGTGGGGGGACGAAAATAGGAACACTGGATCACTGACCTGCAGCAAAGGTCTGTGACTTGGGTTGCCAGGAGGGCTCTCGGTGTCTGGACAACCGTCACAACTGTTACTCAGCTGTTTAGCTGCAGATATTACCCTGTGAAACCACTGCCCGTGGCCAGAGCCCGACTGTGCCAAGGGAAGAGGAGGCAGAGGATGCTGGAGAGTCCTGCATCTTCCCCTGGGAGCTAACTCGCGAAGATCAGGATGCAGAAGGGAAGGTTCAACTCCTCCAGCTCATCCCTGGAGTTTGTTTAGCTCAAAGTCACGCAGTGCAGAGCACAGATGATGATTAAGGACACAAATCCTAAACCCAAGAGTGGCCTCAGCCATATGGGCATCCTGACTGCAGCTCCTGGGATTGGGAACACTGGGAGTTGGGCCAAACCCATCAGGGAGATTTTTTAGCCCCGCCACTGTTGGTGGATATTCCTGGAGCTACAAGGACTTGCCAGTGGCACCTAAAGCCACAGCCCTGAAGGTTTTGATGAGACTTTATTGTGTGACTGTGGAATGAGAGGAGAGCCAGGACATCTCACAGAAACATCCAGCATGGAATCACAGCCTCCATGGGCCACCTTCTCCACTGCTACACCCTCAACCCCAGAAGATGGGACAGAGCAACCACCAACATAAGGATTGAAACAAGCTCCACCACCCTGCAAAGCCCATTTCACACGTCAAAGAGCTGCCACAGGAGTTCAGAGACACTGAGCCCTTTAATCCAGAGCAGGAAAGCTGTCAGCCAAAAGCAGACACCAGCTAAATCCAGGGTATTTCTAATCCTGATCTCTGTGCTGTCTAGGAGCATCTGGTAGTGGGGAGAGGGGGAGACGTTTTGCTGGCCAGCCCTGGCTGGTGGCATTCCCCGATGCCCCAATTCCGTCGCGAGGAATGACATTTTATACATAGACACAGCAACAACTGAGCTGGGGTGGCCATTCCTAGAATGCACAACTGGCTGGGCTGCATTTGCCTGGGAAACTGGAGACCCAGGTCCCCCATCCCAGCCCCAAGCCTGCATCCAATCACACAGACAATAACAAGGCTCGAGGGCTATTTCTGGCCTTACAGTATGTCCCCCTTGGAGGTTGGTGCAATGGAACACTGATCCTAAGCACCTGTGCCGGCCAATCTGAGGGATTTTCGTGTTGGAGCAACTCTAGGCTAGGTAGAACCAAGCAGATTATGGGAGAAGGTAGAAAGCCCCTTCCTTTCCCCCCGTTGCTGGGATGACCCAGCACTTGCAGACACTTTGTCCTTTACATCAGTAACAGAAAATGCTGAGCTGGACGAGACCCACAGGGATCATCGAGTCCAAATCCTGGCCCCGCATGGGACTAACCCAAAAATCACACCGTGTGCCCCAGAGCATTGTACAAATGCTTCCTGAAAGCTGGCAGTCCTGCAGGAAAGCTCCCAGGCAGCCTCACGGAAGGTGTAAAGAGCAGGAAGAGAGGATAAAGATGGGAAAAGAAAAAAGGGACTCTACCAAGCACGGCCTTCTGCTCTAGGTGACACAGAAGGTTTCTGCCAGAACACAAAACTGAAGGGACTTTTAGGTCTGAGGTCAGCCAGAAATTAATCTCTCCACCCTGGTTCCCTGCCAGGTGTTTCTTCAGCCAGTTTTCAAGAAACGTGGCCAAGGAGATGCTACACTGCCCATGTTCCACTGAACTGCTGCAAGGGAAGCATCCCTCCAGGACCTGATGTGGCAGCATAAATCCCTTCCTCTGTGTCCTACCTCATGTAAGCACCTGAGGCACCTGTCTTTCCATCCCTTTGTGGTGTAAAACCCTCTCTTCCTGGTGGGAAACCAGCAATCTTTGTCCCCACCTCATATCTCCTAGACCTGAAACATCCCATTTCTTTCCCTCTGGTCTCTCTCCAAAGGTTTCGCACAACTCTTGAAGCCACGGTGAAAACCAGAGCACAATCCCACAACTCAAACTTCTCCCCTCCAGGAGAAGGATCACTCCATTCATTTCACATCCAACACTCCCATTCCACTCCCAAGAACAGCATAACTACCCCCNNNCCCCCCAACAGTGTGACCCCCCCTCACCCTGCGCCGCCTTCAACGCACCTTCATGCCCACCAGGTTGTTGTGGAAGTCCACCCTGGCTCGCAGGTCCTTGTTGGGCTTCCTCCCCAGGAACTCCTTGACGAACTTGTTGCTGTACTTGAGGTTGTCCCCACAGCCTCCCCACTGCCAGGCCTCCCTGTTCTCCAGGTCGGGGGCCTCGTCGCAGGTGCAGCGCTCCATGCGCCCTGCGCTGCACGCCTTGGCCATGGCATGGGTCAGCCCCGCCGAGGAGATGGCGTACAGGAAGGCTGTCTCCTTAAAACCTGCAGGGACAGGAGGGACAGGCTCTGATTGCTGCTTTAAGGAAGGAAAAAAACGCAGGAAATGGAGGTGAAACGTGTTGGGAGAAGAGCGTGAGTTGTGTCGCGGAATGACAGAGGGGTGAGGTTGGAAGGGAGCACAGTGGGGCATCTGGTGGCAGCTCTCTGCTCCAGCAGGGCCATCCCAGAGCACAGGGCTCAGGATTACATCCAGATTGCTCTGCAATATCCCCAGGGAAGAGACTCCACAGCCTCTCTGGACAATCTGTTCCAGTGCTCAGTCACTGCCCAGGAAAGAAGTTCTTCCTCATGTTCAGGTGGAATTTCCTGGGCATCAGTTCCTGCCCGTTCCTCTTGTGGCACTGCTCTGCACCACTGGGAAAAAGCCTGGTCTGTGCTCCTGACACCCTCAAAACATGGAAAGCTCTGCTTGCATCACTGATGGTGAAGAGGACACAGGGGAAGGCAAGGAATGATGGACAGGGCTGGCACAAGCCAGGATTCAGGAATGCAAATGGAATCTGGCCAGCTCGGTGGCTGTCACTCGGTGTCACTCACAGTCTCTGCCTGAAAATGGAAAGAGTTGAGCAAGAGTTGCCCCATCCCTAGAAGTGTCCAAGACAAGGCTGGACAGGGCTTGGAGCAGCCTGGTCTGATGGAAGGTGTCCCTGCCCATGGCAGGGGGTGGAATGGGATGATCTTTGAGGTCCCCTCAAAGCCAAAGCCTTGTTTGACTCCATGAAGAGTTGGACAGGACATGGAAGGGACACCAAACAGCAGGAACCCAGCACAGACTTCCAGTCCTCCTCATTCTTCCCTCTCCTCCTGAAACAAATCACTGGGTCCCACTCCAGACCAGCAGGATTGTTGACAGAAGGCACCCGAGGGCTGGGAAGCAGGAGATGTGTAATCCAACACAAAAAAACCCCAGTTTATACCTCCAACCTTCCACGCACAGCCCTTCTTTACACCTCCACACTCACCTGCAGGGATGTGAGAGCATCCACTCCCCCGCCAGGCAAACTGACACCCAGAGGGACCCACGGTTCCAATCCAAATGATAAAAGCCAGAAATAAAAAGCAAACATGGCAGTATTTATAGCTGCCCGTTCTCCAGCTATGGAAGCCGTAAACGACTGCATATTTGAGATGCAATTCCAGAACAGCTTTGGATGGGACTCAAGAAATCCCCCACTCGAAAATAACACAAGTGGATGGTGACAGTAGTGGATACATCTGTGAGCTGGTGTGTCAACCAAGGACATGCAGAGACACTGCCAGGTCCTTTTTGGAACTGTTCCTTGGGAGGTTCATGACAGACCAAGCAAACTCATGTGGCCATTCCCAGAGTCTGCCTTCCCAAAACACTCCCAGGAGCAGGAAGACTGATGAAAATCCAGCCCAGGAGAGTGAGGCTTGGTCCTTCTAGGGGTTCTGAGGTTCTAATTCCTCCCAGCCTGTGGTAGGAATTATCCAAGCATTCTACTGCTCCCCTGGAAAAGGAGAACAGGAACCTTTTCCTCACTAGAAACAACGTTAAAAATCAAAAAAGGTTCAACTCCACACTCACTGAGGACACTGCAAAGGGTGGTGAGAGGTAAAATAATGAATTTTGTTTTCTCCCTGAAGTCAGGGAGCTGACAGCCCAGAAACACCTTCAGCATTGCAAATACTTCACTGGAAGTGGTGAGAGAATTCTCTACTTAATTCACACCCCAAAAACTCATGGGTGTCCAGCTGACTCCTCTGGGTAAAAAATGCCTTCTAAGTGTCTCTCATCCTTTGTAAACCATATTTTCTAGGTTATACCCTAAGTCAGACTGCCCACATGCCTGTCAGAGGGATGCCACCACCAAACACAGATATTCCCAAGCCTCTGTGCTCTTGGATTGGAGAATTCTTGTCACAGCTCCACAGAATGAAGAGCTGCCAGTGTCAAACAGAGAGTCCTCAAAGGAATGGGGTGTGCAAACTCTGCCCTGAGGGTCTGAGACCTCATCTGCAATCATGGCATGGTTTGGGTTGGAAAGAACCTTGAAATCCAATTTGTTCCACCCCCTGGGCAGGGCCACCTTCCACTATCCCAGGTTGCTCCAAGCCCCCTCCAAGCTGGCCTTGCACACTTAACTCACAGCCATCAGCCTTCATTGATTAATTAGGCAGCCCAGATCTCCACCCTGCTTGAAGCCCTCCTGATTCAAAGCCCTGAATTCGGAGTGGCTGTGGAATCCCAGCAGAAAGTCAGTGCCCTGTGGCCACAACTCATTCCAGGCCTGACAGAAAGCCAGGAGGAGCAGCTCATCTGCCAGCTTCTCCCTTTCCTTCAGCTTTGTCTCTCCTCCTCGTGTTCTCCATCACTGAAAGCTTCCCAAATCCCCTGTGCCCATCAGCACGGGGATCATCTCACCCACAGGCAGCTCCCAACCCGCTCCATGTGACATTTGGCTCTGGCCAGGTTCTAAAGCCATCTCCACCACGCACTATTTGATTGCACCAAGATATTTAGTAACAAGATAATGAGCTTTAAATCAATGCAGGCATTCTAAGCCCCAGTGCATTGACAGTCTGGCGGCCCTGGCTATCCAGTTTCAGCCATTTCCAAAATTGTGCACGAGTATCCAAAGAGGATAACAAGTCCCTTAAACAATCCCCTGTTATTTTAAGAAACGGGGCTGCATCAGCCCAAGTTGCAAACCAGCAGCCAGGGCTGGTCTGGTGACTGAAGTGTAAAAGGAGAGAGAGAAACTTTTAAGTAAAAAAAGTAGTTTTTTCCCCCCTTTTTCCTTTCTCCCTGCAATGGTCCTGGAGGAGAAGAAACAAGCCCTCAGCAATTAATTTAGCAGGCTGTGTCCTGATGGGTGATACATGCAAGCCTTTGCCCTGGGGTATCACTTGCTGCAAACGCTGAACCAGGAACCAGCAGCTCCTGGAGAGGAGGAGGAGAAAGATTTACAGGGCCCTGTGTTAGAGCATGGGAATGGCACCTGAAGGATTTACAGCACCGGGGCAGGGCAGAGATGCTGCAGGGATATAAAACACGGCAGAATGAGACAGCAGCAGAGTCCTGCAGCCCTCGGGGCTCTCATTTATTACACAGGTCGCTGACAAGGGCTGCGATGGGGAGGGGTCTCCGTGGGGTTTTAACTCCAGGCCGCTCGGCAGAGCCCCTCGGCCGGGGCTGCCCAGGGGACAGGCGGGTCTGAAGGAACGAGCTGTGGCCTCCAGGTGTCAGCATGAGAAAGTGCTTGGCTTCCCCAAGGCACCACTAATCCAGGGACTCCTCTGGCATGCGGGGATATTTTTAAATGTCTTGCAGCTCTGGCTGGACCTCTTGGGTTTCATAAGGACTTTCCTTGTTTCCACCACTCAGTGACAGTGCAGTAGTTAAGCCCTGGTGCTTCTGAATTACTCCTCCTCACTAATTAGCCCTGCAAACCTCTTGCTCTTATCTTTAAAGACTTCACACCCTGGCTGTTCCAGGTCCAGGCCCATTGACGAGCGTGGGGCTTTCTGGAAGTCACTAAAGATCCTCACATGCTGTCTGTAAAATGGTGCTGCAGCCTGGAAATAACTGGATTTTACTGGGAGGGTGGAAGAAACTGGACTGTGTGAGATAACACCAAGGAAAAAGATAAAAATATCACCTGTACCTGCAGTACTCCTAATTTCTGGCCATCTCCACCTGAGTTGCTGGGAAGAGGTGTGGGAATTACCCACTGCCCACATCCACGGCAGTAACAAGACACAAACATTTGCAGGTTTGCTCTCCTTGCCCGCTCTTTAACAGCGCAGCACAAAACAGTCTGTTTTGCCTTACTTCCCTAAAAAAGGCATTTTCTCAACTTCTTTCCTGATAGACCAGCAAAATAAATAGGAAAAATAAATAGGAAATAAACAAAGAAAATAATAAAGAGGGGACAGCTTTGAGAGCTTCCAAACCCTCTCCTCCACCAGCAGCTCAACTTCCATCAGAAATGAGGAAAAAATGCAGCTCCTGGCTGCAGAGACCCGCACAAACACCTCCAGCCTCCAAGGAGAGCAGCAGTGGGATGCAGGCAGGGCAAGCCCATAAATTCCCCCCATTAAGCACATTCTTTGCACTTCAGGGGTGTCATAGGTGAAGATCATGGAGTTGGGTTTCGTGTAGTGTTTATGGTTAGAATGGTTAATGAGGTTAGGAAATTAAGCGTTATGTTTTAATGAGTTGAGCAGATTGTTCATGTTTTAAGGAGTCGTGGCTAAATCGAGTTGTACGTTACAGTGCTTTGGTTATTGTTGTAATGTCCCCTCTTTGTAACTTCCCCTGTTATTGTCATCGTTATCATAATTAGTTAGTGAAGTTCAAATATTATAATATAAGGAAATAAGGACAAAATGGCCACCGAGAACTGGCCGAGGTTCTCTAGAAAGTTCCCCGGGGATGTCAATCAGGACATCATTCAGACCCAGAGCCCTCCCATCTCCACTACTGAGCATGCTCCAAAGGGCGGGTTCAAGACAGACCGCCCCTGATGGGCAGATGGAGGGGTGGGCAAAAACCTTTCAGAACTGGGACTGGATGAACGTATCAATCCTCCTGATGGCCATCCCGAGAGCACAAAAGCGGCCGCACGAGTTCAGGGGCTGTGCCTCTGGCTAGACCAGCCACGCGCCCAGCGCTGCCCCCTCTTTGCTTTGTGTTCCTGCAGACTGCAGGCCTTTATCCCCGGCTGTCATCATTATCTTTATAACCAATAAAACCTTAAAACTTGAAGAAGTGAGACATTGTTTCTCAGAGGGATGAGCTCCAGCTTTCCACAGAGCTCTTTGCTGACCTCGGGGGAAGCACCAGCAGCGAAGGACGGCCCAGACTGACCAGCAGGGTGGGAGATGGGTGCAGAGTCCCCCCCAGACTCACCTCTCTTGAGGAGGCTGGCGCGGTAGCGACCCTCGAGGGTGCAGTTCCAGCGCTCGAAGCGGAACTGGTACTGGCACTCCAGGGCACTCATGCTGATGGCCTCCATCAGGGTCTCGGCCACGCCGGGGTCCCGCCGGCACATCCGGCGCTGCTTCTTCTCCAGCTTCAGGCGGTCACACACCTTGTAGTGGGCCTTGACGGCCGCCTCCTCCATTTCCGAGGTCAGAGGGAGGATGGTCAGGGGTTCGTTCCCCGTCAGCCTGCCGAGAAACAGAGGGGCACCATGGTGAGGGAGGGAAAACCAGAAAATTCTAGGAGGAAATTCTCCCCTGTGACAGGGGTGAGGTTGCTTAGAGAGGCTGTGGTTGCACCGTCCCTGGAAGTGTCCAACGCCACGCAGGACACTGAGCAAATTGATCTAGTGAGTGGCATCCCCACCCAGAACAGGGGTTTGGATTTAGATGGTCTTTAAGGTCCTTCCCACCCAAAGCATTCTGGGATTCTGTGAAATCCAGCCCATGGTAGAAGTGGGGTCAATGACAGGATCAGATCTCCTGGTTGAGTGTCCCTGCGGACTGGATTTTACAGTGAGGCTTCTCACGGTGTGTGTGCAAGATGGCAGCAGGACATAGGTAAGAGGAAATATTTGGATTTATGCTCCCTACCACCTCTCACAGGGATTGTTTGGACATAAAACCCTGGTCACCTCCACTACAAAACTGAAAATGGAAAGGAATCATTTCAGGTGCCTCACTGCACGAACTTGGGGAACTGGCAAAAATACACGAGCACCGCTGTCACTGTCCTGGGCATAAACAAAAATATCATGTTAGCACATGAAGCAGAGCCAGAACCCAGCTTGGGAGGGGATGGAGGATGATTTGTCCCATCAAAGCCCAAGAGACACCGTGAGAAAGCACAGAAAGCCATCCTGCCATAAAACCCAGTGAGCCACAGCCCGAGCTTGGAGAGCAGGATACACTTTCCAAGAGATGCTGCCAAAAGCTTTTCCAAGACAGAACAAGCTCAAAACCCAAAAGAAAAATAACCTGGAGAGACTCATGTCCCTTTGCCTTATCCTCTCCCACAAGGTCCTTGACTCTACAATGTGCAACAAAAGATGCCAGCGGACTGTTCCCGGTGTCAAGTGACGAGCTGCTGGAAAAGGACCAGGCTGGCATTGGCCCCAGGGAGCAGAGAGGCTGCAGGAACATCTGCTGGGCTCAGAGGAGCTGTGCTGGCCAGGCTGCTGTGCCCCACTGTCCTGGCTCTGCCCTGCTCCGGCCAGCTGCCAGCCCACACCCGCAATGGGAGTCACTGTCCGGGCTCGCAGAGCACCTGCAGACACATTCCCGGGCAAAAAGGAAGAATGGCTGAAATCCAGAACTGGAAATGTTGCAGTCCTTTACTGGGGAGCACAGGGTGGGCCGGGGGCTCAGGCATCTCCAGTGCTGCAGGAGCACTGGGGAGAATGGGGTGATGGGAATGGGAGGGGAGCACTCCCTCAGCCCGTCTGGGAACCCTTTAAAGCCCCACCTGTCCTGCAGGAGCAGTGATTTGCTGCTTTTAATGAGTATTTCTCTGTAATCACTGGGATGCATCCTGCCAGGAGCTGAGGGCAGGCACTCAGGATGCTCTAACTCCCAAATCTTGGTGCACAATGGGCACAAAATCCTGACCTGAGTCTCAGTCAGGGACATCCACTACAGATCCAATCATTACTGATGTTCTGATGGCATGATTTAATATCAGCTCTCTAAGGGAGGGAGCAAAAATGGCTGAGGTGGGATTTTGAGAACAAAGATGGGCAGGAAAATGTTCTCCTTCAGTTACATTCAAATGTATTGACATCTCCAGAAAAACCCTGCAGTGATAAAAGCACAGAGTGATTCGTAGGGAGCATGGAAGAATATTTGCCCTCGAGTTTTGCTCCCCCCAAAATAATAATTTAAAAAAAAATCTAAAAGGCGAAACGGCAAGGTCTGTTTGAAACATATTTTAACACTTTCATTTTCGGTCTGTCCCAGCTGCTCCCCAAGGAGAGGGGACATCACCCAGCCCTGGTGCCTCGTTAGCCAAAGCTCCCAAGAGGCTCACTCATGAGAGAGGTGCCTCAGTCTGAGCTTCCCTGGAGCAAAGGTCTGTAACAAAATCTCCAGGACGTTCATTCCTGCCCTTCATGGTGCTCTAAAGATTCATTCCTGCAAACTTCCATGGTTGGCACAAGAGACCCTCAGCTGGCAAAGCAGAGAGAGGGATGCACCCAAGCATTTTTTAAGCTCCCTCTCCCCATTTTTTCTTTCCAGCTGAGCAGGGATTGTTCACCTGAATGGTCTGGAAAAAAGCTCCAAGGAGCCTGTAGCAGATGCCTCTTGGAGTGAGGTGGGATACGGGAATTGATCCTACAGCCAAGATTTCTGCAGAGCAATGGGTGATTTTCACCCTCTTCCTGCCTTTCCCCTTCAGGTTCTTGGCTTTGGGATACTTCAAATTACAGTTTGCCACAGATCAACCTTCCAAAATTTGCCAATAGCACAGCCCAGCTGTGTGTATCTCCAATAAAAGTCACCTAAACACACTCAAAATAAATATCCAGGGATGGGGAGATGGTGGGAAATAGGATTCATGGTGCTTCACAGCTCTTCCACAACCGATGGAAGAACAACCCACGGAACACACGTGATCAACAGAGATCTGTCCATCACTGCCTGGATTACTGCTCAGGAGCATCCCTGGAACAAGACAAGGAATAAATTGAGGGAAAAAGGGTTTTTCCCTCACCAGCAAACAACAAAACTGTCCCAGGTGAAGAGCAGAAGCCACACACACAGACCCACAGACACCTTTTCCCTCGCAGGACCCTCAGCTCCGCGCGCACACGGGAACAGGGGTGAGGTGGCACTTTCCAGAGCGTGGCATCAATACCAAAGTACTGCCAGGAAGCAGAGCCAGGGAGAGCTGCCCCACCTGACACGCTGCCTCCAGGCTCCCACTGCATGGAACCTTTCTAATCCCATAAAGCCCTTTTATGCAACCTCGGCTGAGTGAGGTCCTGTAAGGCAACGGTGTCACTCGGACGCTTTTCTCAGCTCCTCACAAAGGCCAAGCTGTTCTTTCCAAGGAAATGTTTCAGGGGAGGGGGGTGTGTGTGTGTGTGTTTTTTTGTTTTTTACACACCCAAGCCACGACTGTCACGATTAAACTGCCAGCCAGAACCCTGTGGTTGTGTTATTTTGCTCCAAGAAGAGGCTGAGTGGGAGATGGAGTGGATACAGCTAAGTGGAAAAAGGTTGAAACTGGATAATCTTTAAGGTTCCTTCTAACCCAATTTTAAGCTGGATTCCAAGATTCCAAAGGATTGTGTGTCCACCAGGAACCTGGAGAGAGAGCAAACAGCTCCCTGCACACAACCCAGGAAGCTTTACCTCTCTGGAAGTTACCTCTGCCCTCTCTGAGAGCAACACGAACCTCCAGAGTCAAGGGACTGTTTACAGAACTCAGAATGTTGAATTTCTGCTTCAGAATTCTGCGCTTGGATGAACCTCATGAGTCCCTTCCAACTCAGGATATTCTGCGGCTTTTTGACCTAATCTTGGCCAACTTCTGCTCCGAGTGCAACATCCAAACCTCAGGAAGGACCTGGCTGCCCTGTGCCACACCCACCGTGCTGAGAGGAACCTTTGCAGCACCATTTGTGCTACTCCCATTCCAGTTCCACCGGTCTGAAGCCAGAAATCCAAAGGGTTTATCATTAAATGGCGTAAAAATCAAGACCCATCTGGTTTGCACAACTCAGCTTCCTTGGCTGTGAATTTCATCTCAAACACTGCTAACTACTTTTTTTTTTCCTGGAGTTCAATCGCCAGGATTTGGGAGAGATCCCAAGCACGGCCCCTGCCACTGCACAGCTCCCACTGATAACCCCGTGGCCAAGTTTTATCCGTGACATCATGGAATTATTGCCCTTTCAAGAGGCAACTCAGGGCAGATTCTGCTTCCCACTCATCGCAGAAGCCAAGAGGTTTTGTTGCCTCATCAGCTCACACTTCCATCAGTGCCCCGGGGTTTTCCCTTGTTTAAGTGGGGACTTTCCTGATGAGGATTTGAGGGGGGATGAGGCAGAATTAAGGCACCTACGCAGACCTGTGAGTGCACCCTCATTTTTGAGGTGCTCCAGAGTTCCCTTTGCAGGTGCCACTGGAGAGGGGAGCCAAGGTGAGCCATTTTCCAGCAGGGAAAGGCCTCTGCAATTCCCACCTGGAATGACAGGCCTGCTGAAATATTGCATTCCTATCCCAGTGCTTCCTCCTGTGTCAGGAAATTTCTCTTTGGTCCATCTGTACAACGACTGAATTAATTCTGGTTTCATTTTCCACGTGATTTTTTTTTTCTCCCCTGTGGTATTGCCACACTTTCAGCCCTTTTTCTTCTTTTTCCACCATTTTTCCTTTAATAATTAAAAAAGCTTCTGGAAAATTGACAACTTGACCACGAATCTTCGCTATAACCCCTAAATTAATGAGTGCACAACTCAAGGAGTCTGAGTTATGCTGGACACCAGGCCTGCATTATTTTATTTTGCACCCAGTAACCTCCAGTTGCTCTGTCTCTCTCTCCCATCGTCACACTCCCACACTCTGAACCTTTCCTAAATTGATTTATCACACTCCTCCTCCCACAAAGGCTATTGAATATTTGCAGTATAAAAATCCAGAAGTCCAATGAAAAAAACCCTGAATTTCAGGGTGAGCAATGAAGATTTGGTATTTGCAGCAAGAGCTGGACATTAAAGACTCAACCACCTCATTCTGCACTGTCTTGTTTGGGGTTTTAAGTGTTTAAAGCTTTAAGTGCCCACATGAACCCTAAACTCTAAAACATCCTGGATCTCCTTAGATTATATGAAAATAAGGCTATGGATTCTCCACACCTCCAGCATCCAAAATGCCATCTCAGCAAGTGTTCACAGAGATTGTTCTGTCAGAATTTTCCACTTCCACCTCAACCAGTGTAATTTTCCTCGTGATCTCCTGACAGGATGCTGTGACATTGTGAGGGCCAAGGAAGGTAACAGGAGGAAAAGTGTTTTTCCCAGCCTGAGGAAATCCAAACCACCCAGGGCTTTACAAAACAGAGCTGAACCCCAGCTAGGAACCAAACCCAGCTTTGCTAAAACCCATCCTTGCGAGTTCCACCGTTCCTGGTGCCCGTGCCAGTTTCTCTTCCCTCAGGACCATTCCCAACCAGCCCTGCCTTGGGCTCACCTCTCCCTGTCATTGTCCCTGAGCAATGGTGCCTTGCTGTGGGAGACCATTAAACAAAGCAATTGGAAACTCCAGAAACAGCAATTCCCACCACAATTACGCCCCAATGGCTGTTTTGATCCTTATCTTCCTCTCAACAGCGTGGAAAACGCGGCCAGCGCTTTCTTTGGGTGACAACCTCTCAAATGTCACTCCCTCCTCGGTCAGCAGGGCCCAAATCTCAGCTGCAGCTTCTGCACGAGTTACAACCCCCAAAACAGAGGCTACTACAACTTTACACGCTCCTAAAAACACCAAGTAGGGGCGATAGGGCCTTCCAACCTCACAGAATCCAGGTGGGAAGCAGCCAAACCCCAGAGTCCTGCTCCAAAGGAGAGCATGGGCTTGGCTGGGTTTTTCTAGTGGAAGGTTCTGGGATTTTAGGATAGAAGGAAATGCCTGTAGGTCCTTGGATCAGCTTCTGAGTGATGGGAAGGAAGAGGAGAGAGAATAAAAGCTACAGCGCAGGGGAACTTCCAACCCAGTAGGTCCCACTTACCAGGGAAGGAAGCACCAGTCTCCGCCAGGCTCCTGATGGAATCTGCTCAAACAGATATTGGGGTTTTTTGTAGGAAAAAAAAGATGCAGATTCTTGTAGGTTTCAATCATTCAAGCCTTTCTTCAACCATGCATTGATAGATGCATAAAGTGGTTTCCTGAGCCTCCTCCTTGAGCATCTTGGGATGGACACATGGAATGGAAGGATCCACAGTCTTGGGTCCTACCCAGAGTTACTCCAGCATCCAGCAAAAGGGGAAACAACACCTGTTTCTGGACAAAATAATCCAGTGGTGCAAACCTCCAGCTTTTCCCTTCCCAACAAAGCTTTCCTGAATGCTTTCAGGACTCGGAGCAACCACTCTGATCCCAAAGTTCATTTTGGATGTTACCACAGAGCTTCACATTCTAGCCTTAGATGAAGTTCCCATGGAAGGTGGAAGATTTCTCCTGGGCTGCTGAACACAAAGGAATTTCCCCAGGCCTGCACTGAGGAAAAGCACTGGACTCCAAAAACCAATGGGTTGTTAAATCAGTTCAGGAGGGATTTTTCTGGGAATGGGGCAAGGCACGGATGGCTTTCTCCCAGATACAGGATGGCCGCTGCATGTATAAATCAACTTTTCTCCAATTTCCTGCCGAAACACGCCCTCACCTTCCCCTGGACAAATTACCAAGAAGTTTGGCATGTAATATATAGAGGAAAATAATCTCTCAGTGGATGAGCAGGGAAGATGTGACTCAGTTCAGCTGGGAAGGGCTGGAGATGTTCCCATTCCTGCCGAGGCCTTGGTGGGATGGAGGTGCTGTGGAACAGCTCTGCTGGCACCACAAGAAAGTCCTGGAAGCTACTGCAGCATTCCCCACTCCTGCAAAGCAGGAGGCCTGCACAGGTTATGAATTACAAACCACTGAAGGAAGGGCTTGCCTCCCCTTCTCCAGTGAGGGGGAACAAACTCAGAGAGATCCCACAGCAGAGGAAAGAATCAATTTGGGGTCTTTGGTGGTGCACCTGAACCACCAGGCTGAAGTAATTCTCTTCCTTTCCCCACGCCTCTCTTTACACCAAACCTTATTCAGGAAGTTTCCAGCCCGTCAGAGCAAAAGACATTTTTATTTTAGTTAAATATCTCAGCCCCAAGACCTGACTCCCCTGGAACAACCCGCTCTGTCCACAAAGGAGCAGAGAAAGAGGGCGGGGAGGGAAAGGTTGTTTCCTCTCCCCTTCATCCTCTCAAGAATGAAACGGCAATCAGGGAGATTTACAAAGGATTTTCAACACAACGGTGCCAGTGGAATGCACGGGCCAGGCGGCAACAGCGGCTTTCACTCCCGATTTAAGAGGCATTAGCTCTGCCCCTGGCAGCCTGTGCCAGGAATTATCCCCTCACCCTGTCCCCTCCTTGGCTGGACAGCTCCTGGACCCCCAATCCAAACCCCTCCTCCTTATCCAGCCACTGCTTATTTTTATTTAATTTATTTTTTAGCCTAACATAATTTCTCTTGGCCTGGAGCCCACTGCAGCATAGGCAACAAGGAGCTGGGAGTTTTGGTGCAGGGAAGCAGGAAAATGGGGAGCAGTGGGACGGAAGATGAAGAATTAACCCAGAGAAGAAAATGAAAGGTGTGTTTTAACCAATTAACTCCATGTGGTCTAGAGAGGACGAAAAAACCAAACCAAAAAAAAACCCAAAACCAGACAGATTTTCAGAATATTGGTTGTTTTGTGTTTGTTTTTTTTTTTTTTTTGTTTTTTTTTTTTTTTGGTTTTTTTTTTTTTT
>WEKY01027493.1:81028-92025 GCA_013390045.1 Picathartes gymnocephalus
AAAAAAAAAACAAACCTATAATAATAAATGGTAGACATTGAGAAGGGAGCCTTTTTTCCTAACAGCACATCATTAAACGTCAAGGCTCACTGCCACCGGATGTTGTGAAGCCCAGAATGATGAACTGACTCCAAAAGGGATTAAACAAACTCAGGAAAGGGAGGTTCATCCAGATGGGTGATGAAACACGAGGGCTCAGGAAGCCTTTAAACCACGGGCTGCCAGGAGCGGGACACGTCAGGAGCCACATCACTGCTCCCAGTTCTCCTTGGATCCCCCAGAGATCCAGGTCTGGCTGGAGAAAGCTTTGATTTGACCCCACGTGGCAGCTGTTGTGTTCTCAGCCACCTGCAAGAGGCTTCTTGCGGCAGCCGCAGCATTTAGATATTTAACATTTAACCCATCTGCACTCTGGAACCCTTTGGATGATGGCAAGAATGGCCCCAGAGGTGTTGAGCACACACCACGCTGATATTTTTGCAACTGGGGCCTGCCAGGGGCTTAAAGGAGGCTTATAAAAGAGACAGAGTGACTTTTTACAGATAATAAAATGGGAACAGGACAAGGGGAATGGTTTTAAATAAAGAGATTTAGATGAGGTGTCACAAAGAAGTCCCTGGCTGGTGAAACACAGGTTGTCCAGAGAAAGCTGTGGCTGCCCATGGATCCCTGGAAGTGCCCAAGGCCAGGTTGGGCGGTGGGGCTCGGAGCAATCCCAGCACAACCGTCCCAGGTCCCCAGCACGAATCCCACCCACGGCAGCCGCGGGCAGGCCGGGCTGTGGGCACGGCTCGCACGGCTCCCGCGGCCATGTGTCAGTGTCACTCTCCCAGCGCCAGGCAATGCATCCCGCTTCCCACTGAATTCCCACTTGTCTGCCCAAGGCCGCAGCCAGCCCTTCTGTCCACTCCGGGGGCTGAAGGCTGACCAGCTCTGCAGCAGCAGGATCCCGGCCCAGGCCTTTCCCTGCCTTATCCCATCTGAGGGATGAACTGCGCCGTCCATCCCGAACACTGCCCCGTCTGTTCCCAGCTGATGCTGCAGCCACAGAGCTGCCCTTGCCCAGACCACAGAGCCTGGCAGCCAGGGGAGAAACTCCTTGGAGCCAAGGCAGCAGCTTCCCTGGCTGCCTGGAGACACCCCTGCGCGCACACACACACGCTCCAGCAGCTGTGAAGAGAAAATCAAGTTTACTCTCCAGACGACACAAATGAAATTAAACCTTTGAGGGAAGCAAAGAGCTCGTCGAGTTCATTGGGACAGAAAAACAGCTGGAGAACGAGCTTCTTCCTCCTTCCCCAGCCCTGATTTTATATCCAAGACCTGGAGGTCCCAGCTGGAAGCAGAGACTGGCTCTTGGTCAACTTCTGGATAAATGACAACTTCTAGAAACAAGCATGTGGATTCAGGGAGAAGGCGGGGGGGGGGTCAGCTCCCCCTCCCCTCCCAACGTTACCAGCCCCTATTAGATATCCCTGGCAGGTCAGCTCGTGGAGGATTGGGATGGTTGGGCGGTTTGACACATCATCTCAGCTATTTTGGGAGCAGTTTACGGGTCTGCAATTCCTCCCCTGCACAGCCCCGATAGCTTTTCCACTCTAATGTCACATTATCCTCGTGGCAGGTTTCAAAACTAAACAGGTGAAAAAACAAACTTTCAGGGCCCTGGACAGAGCAGGATGCACGGGAGGCGTTGGGGTGATGGGGTGGTGGAAGTTCATCCTCGTCCTGAGCCCCAACACGGGCTGTGGGGATGAGTTGTGAGCACAGAGGTTGATTCCTTACAAAACCCAACAGGAAGACACTCGAAGGCTCTTGCAGGAAACTCATCCCGTGACAAAAGGTGTCTCGTGAATGACTTCCTGAAGGAGCCCTGCAGCCCTGAGGCTTTGCAAGCCTCAAAGGAGACTTTAATCAGCTAAATCCAGCTAAACAAAGCAGCCCTGGCCAAGGTTTCAGGCTCAGGTAAGGATGAGCCACCAGTGCAGGGGAATCTGTTCTTGCTGCTGCATCCTGAACGGGTTCCCAGGAAGTCACCAACACCACAAACCATTTTTTGCTCCAGATTCAGGGGCACTGCATGGTACTTCCTTCCTTGCCATGCCCTGGGGCTCCCCCAGCCCCCAAAGCCCTGCTCCTCCACACCTCAGCTTGTCCCAGAAGGATGAAAAGGGAAAGAACAACCAGTGGGAAACCTCTACCCTCAACCTCCGGGTGTTCCTTCACCACGACAGGACAGCCCCACATCCCACACCTCCACAGGAACAGTGTCACCCCCTCCAAGGGCTGAATCCACAGCCAGTTTCATGGAGGGAAGCAGATGCTGTGACTGGGGTTCATCAGAGGGGACAAATGGATCAATATTGATGTTTTTAACAGGCCTCAGCTACCTTTCAGATGTGCCTTGACTACAGAACATTAGCAAGGACCTCAGCCAGACCTACCCCGGCCAACACTTCAGGTGAACACCCTCAGCATACTTGCTGAGTTCAGCACATACCTGGCTTTTTTTATACTACATAAAGTCTGTCTGAACAAAGAGCCACATTAACCAAAATACTCCCAGCCAGGGAAAGCCACAGTTTCATTCTGTGAGTGTTGCTGAGCAGACAGGACTGCACAGCATCCGTAAAAACTGGGAAAAAGAGGGAGAGCCATTTTTTTTATACAGTGATAGGATGAGCAGAAAGAGTTTTAAACTAAAAGTGGAGATATTTTGATCAGATATTGGGAAGAAATTCTTTCCTGTAAGCACCACCACAGGTTTCCCCATCTCTGGAAGTGTCCAAGGCCAGCTTGGATGAGGCTTGGAGCAACCTGGGATAATGGAAGGTGTCCCTGCCCATGGCAGGGGGTGGAATTTTAAAGTCCCTTCCGACCCAACCCCATCTCTGATTCTCTGATCCACTTCAAAGCGACGCATCTGTGCTCAGTGATTAAAAGGAAAATCCTCTATGCCTTGTATTAAAGCAGCACGTGGGGCACACTCCACCAACCAGTATTAAGGAAAGCATTTCCTTCCTGTATTGATCATCCCCTCACCCCACAAAGTGGCATTAAAAAGGCAGGGGGCAGGACAACAAGCCAAGTGTTATACACAGCAAATTCTGATTAGATTATGAAACTTTAAGAAGATCTTAAAAAGTGGACAGTGTGCATTTTACATAATTAGCTTGTTACTTATAAATGCCTCCCATAGTGCCAATGGCAGATTTTCACCACCTAAAATAGCCTAAAGCTGTCGGATTCAAGAGCTCCTGCCATCCCAATTTAGATCAACTCAAACACACAAACCACGAGGTGGTTTCGTTACACCAAGATTAAGAATTGAATCGGCTCTTGTGTGCCTGGATGGTGGAAGGGGTGAAAGATTACAGAGGGCAAAGACACCTTATGTCACGGTGTGCCTCGGCAGCCCAATCCTCACTGAATGTGGCAGCTGTTCCTCACTGTGTTTTGGGAGATTTTGGGTTACTTTTGGGGGGACAGAGCCCGGCTTTAGGGCTGGATGTGAAGTTGTGGGATGCCACAGCTGCATCCATATTCATCGAGCCGAGAGCTGCTCCCCAGCTCTGTGAGACTCATCCTTCATCAAAGTGGGGCTGTTCCACCTCAGTTCCAAGAACCAGCTCAGAGCAAGCCTCGAGTTACAACCGCGGCCCAAAAAAAGGAGACCTCAGGAGCAGCAGAGCAGGTAAAGAAACCATTTGATTTGCAAGCTGGCGGTGTTTGAGAAGGAAGTCCCAACAAAAGCAGAGCTACACTGTGTTATTCCTCTGCCAATCCCTGCATCCCTCTTCCCTGGCGCCTTAAAGGGAGAAACATTTTCAATTCCAATTAAAAAGTGCAAGAAAAATGATAGGAAGGAAGCATCTTGAGGAAAAACTCTCATGGGAAGAGGGTTCACAGGTTTAGAGTTATCCCAGCATGTAAACACCATCTAAAACACCTTCAAACAATCTGAGCAAGTTCCCATTTCCTAAACCACCCATCAGAAGCTCAGAAAAGCAGCAGAGCAGAAAGACAGTTCCTAAATCATGGGCTACCCACACAAAATCATGTCGTATCTTCACCTGCTGAACAGCACTGAGAGATCA
Source organism: Picathartes gymnocephalus (assembly GCA_013390045.1). Lineage (NCBI taxonomy): Eukaryota > Metazoa > Chordata > Aves > Passeriformes > Picathartidae > Picathartes > Picathartes gymnocephalus. Next base: position 85,126 of record WEKY01027493.1, read on the forward strand.
GTGAAGCTGCCACGGTCTAATACTGGGTCCTTTCAATATCCCACACTGGGCATTTCTTTCCATGTCCCAAAGAACTTGAGGAAAAGGAAAATGCTTCTAATACCTCATGGGAGCCCTCCAGGAGAGCTGGAGAGGGACTGGGGACATGGGCTTGGAGGGACAGGACACAGGGAATGGCTTCCCACTACAGGGAAGGATGGTATATTGGGATGGATGGGATATTGGGAAGGAATTCCTGGCTGGGAGGCTGGGGAGGGGCTGGGATGGAATTCCCAGAGAAGCTGTGGCTGCCCCTGGATCCCTGGAAGTGTCCAAGGCCAGGCTGGACAGGGCTTGGAGCAGCCTGGGATAGTGGGAGGTGTCCCTGCCCATGGCAGGGGGGTGGAATTAAGAAGATTTAATGGTTCCTTCCAATCCAAACCATTGTGTGATTCTATGATTGCCCTTTGTCTTAACGGTTTTACTCTTTAGACCTCAGAAATGGGATTTTTGGGGGGTCTATTCTCCAACAAATCTCCCGTACAGGGTTTGAATCTTTCCCTTTAGAAAGATTGTTTTCAGCTGAATGGAGGGCGTTGGGTTTCATCTGCGAGAAACTGCAGTGAGGCCAGAAGTGCCAGCTAAGAGAGATCCCAATAACTGACAATTTGGGAAGAGCCAGCTGGTGCAATTTCTGCACCCAGCACAGACCATTGACCCAAGAGGATGTTCTGCATCACAACATAAATTGCTTGTGTTGAAAATACAGGATCCATTCCCAATCCAGGCCCGGACAATCCGTTTTTTTAAAGATCCAAAGGCATTTAGCTGACATCTCATTTGAAATAATTATCTGTATCCCTAAATTCCTCTGAAATCCAGAATGCTTCAGAATCCATCTGTGAAAGAGATGAAGAGATTTGAAGGTTTGGTGTCTAAATTATTCCTTGTGAATTCCTTTGGGAACTAGGAGTGGAAGAAGCAAAAGGAACAAAATCATTACAGACAAATTATCTGTATTTGAGCCACGCAAGGGCCAGGAAACATCAACATAATTCTGTGTGTGCAGCAGGAAATCAATTCCATTAAAAAGAACAGAAAAATGACCATATTCTGCAATGGAGCAGAATCCTTTTCCACATTCCCACCTTGTCTTTATTCCCAAAGGACAACTAAAGGGAGAGGAGGCAGTGGGCAACGGGAGGAAAAAACTTCTTTTTGAGAACTAAAATTCATTCTCGTAGTGCCACAATAAAAGGCAAATTCAGGGAAAGAGCATTCACAGTTTTTCCCAAGTCATCAGTATTCCTCATTTTCCAGGCCTTAGGTTTCCCTGGTGTGACAACTAAACATGGGATGACCTACAATAATTGCAAATACTCCGAAGTAATGAAAAGCAACCTGATTTTCAGCATCAGGAAGGATGGTGGAGTAAGTGGACTCCTGACAGCTTTCTCCGAGCTCTTTGTCTGAGACAGCACCTTGAAAACACCCACGAGGACTCAAATGTGTTTTCCATGGAATACAGAACATGGATAATGTGTTCTCAACCAGCCCTGGGGCCAGGCAGTTAATGAGAACAGTAAAGAAATATTTGGTAATTGCCCATTCACTGGAAGAGGTGAGGAATTGCAGAACAAACCTCGAGTGGAACCACGGCACAAAATTCCGTGGCAGGGCACAGGCACGGAGGGGACGACTGAGGTAACTCCTACAGTTCTCCTCTGGAGCTTCCCAAATGAAACTGTGGGCTCTTAATTAGCAGTAATTGTGCAGTAAAAGGTGTCTCCAGGTACTCCAGGTGCTGGCACTGAATCCCAAATTACAGCTGGATTCACCTGCAGATGCATTTTGGTGGCTACGCTCAGTTTCCCATGGATTTGCCAAGAATTGTGTCCGGCACTACAAGGGACAAGCAAATTCCAGGGAGTCCAGCCTGGGGTACAGACACACCAGAGAAATCCTGGGGTGTGAATAAATAAAAAGTGAATATTTTTGACAAGGCAGGTGGAACTTGTCCGATATGGAAGCACGACAACAAGGGAAATAAAAATTAAAATCAGGATTAAACCTCCCCCCCTCACTGGGTATATTCCATGAGCAAGACAGTTTTGCTGGAAGTCTTCACAACCAACCTGAAGCCTCCTTTTCAGTTTAGCTCTTGATATCCCAACAGGAGCAGGGATAAAGAACACTGAGAACGTCTCTTGAACTACTCCATCAACAGATGCTCATTAGAGATAATCACAACCAGAGCAGCCCCACCCTGAAATGGAGTTTCCATCTGTCTCCAAAATGCACGTGGGCTTAGCTGTACAAATCCCACATCCCACCTATTTCTGCGGATCTGGAGACTGAGTCATTATTCCCAGGAGGATACAGGGCACAGCTACATGGAGCCTATCAGAATTAGAGTTAATAAGCTAAAAATATTAAAAATCTAAAACCATAGAGATCGAAATTAATTTCCAAGTGCCACAAAGGTGATCAGCTATAGAGTAAAAATCTCAAAAAAATATGAATAATGATACTGGTGCAAGAGTAGACTTATATTTCCAATTAACGAAATAAAATAAAAACTTGCCTATGACTAAATCTTCCCAGCAGGGAGGATAAGCAGGAGCAGAGCTGCCCACTCAATACACAAAGACAATTCAGGGAAAAAGAAGTTAAAATCTGGCTGAGCCCTGCTTGCACTCCAATTTCTCCTGAATCATTTCTTTCCTTGAATCCTGTGGCAAAACAGATTTAAAAGGAAGGGTATGAATGCAAATTGAAGGGAAATTCAGGAGATTCAAGGAAGTTTTGAGTTTAAACACCCCAGGGTGAGCTCTCCCTTTGGTTTCTTGGCCAAACTGAACCAGAACTCCCAGCTTTTTCAGCAAATGCTGCACAAGCACACTGCTGAAGCAGCAGCTGAAACCCAAGAGGGGCTCTGTGACAAAACTTGGCCAGGTCCTTCCCTGGGAGCTGGGATCACATTCCCCAGCCCCTCTCTCCATCTGAGTCCCAGACATTCCCGCTGGCCCCGTGTCAAGAGCCCTGTCCCACCCCAGCCTTGGTGGCTCCCCCGTGCCAGAACCTCCTGCCAAACCTCCCCCTGACCCTCCCCGAGGCTGGGGGGGCACCCAGCATCCCCTGCCCTGCACCCCCAGGGACACCAACCCACAGGTCCCACACCTGACTTCCTTGAGACCCCACGAGCGGTGCCCTGCCCTGGACCACAGGGACAGAGCAGCAGGAGCTCACCGGCTTTTCCAGATCCACCGCTGGTGCCTTGGATTTTAACTTTGCTGTTTCCCAAACCCTGCAGTGCTCAGGGTGTGACTCTGCAGGGTTTTGCAGCCTGGGAGCTGCTGCTCTCTCATGTTCACAGTGACACAACAAAGCCTCTCCAAGGCTGCTCTCCAAGGACACCCAGACTGTCCTGGGCCCAAAATGTGCAACCCAACATCTTGAAAATGGGGGGGGGTGAGCTTGGGGAAATGCCATCATGAGCTAAAGTTTGAATTGGGGAATTGATGCTGAGATGCAAATGGCCCAAAGCTCTAAAGGTGTGAAGAACTCGTGACTCGGGGTCCATCCTGGGCTCCATGGTGAGAGCAGCCTCTGGCTCCCCAGGCTGGGCCTTTGGAGGCCTTTCCAATAAATATCCACCTTTATTCCCTTGCTCCTGTCTGGTCTCTCTTTCTAGGGAGTCACTTCAGGCATCAGTTCTTTGGCACCCCAGGTGGGACAATGAAGCTTCCACCTTCCCCAGGGTGCTGTTTGTCTTCCTGGTGGTGGAGAAAGGAATCCCTACAGTTGACCCCTCTCCAGCCCCAAAATAGCAGTGGTTGAAAGTGCCCCAACAAGGTGTTGCTCACAGGCAGCTGGAGCAATGAAAAACACCGAAATCCAAATCACGGAGAGACATTTTATAGGGAGGGAATGACTGGGAGATGTTCACTTTGTTGTTGCAGGTCTCAATGAAGGGAACAAGAATAACCCATCCTAGCACAAAAATATTGCTGTTTTATCATCAAAAATACTCTTTGTATTGATTTCTTCTATCCTGTGTCACTTTAAGCAAGAACTCAAGACTATTTTCCCCTGGATCAGACTTCCTACCCAACTTCCTGCTGAAGGATACTCATGTTGAAGGTTTTGACATTCCAATAACAAACCCTACCCTGGTCCACTCTAGAGCCCCAAAATAGCAGTGGTTGAAAGTGCCCCAACGAGGTGGGCAGCTGGAGCAATGAAAAACACTGAAATCCAAATCAGAGAGAGACACTTTATAAGGAGGGAATGACTGGCAGACGTTCACTTTGTTGTTACAGTTTTCAGGGTGAAGGGAGCAAAAATAACCCATCCTAGCACAAAAATACTGCTTTTTATCATCATAAATACTCTTTGTATTGATTTCTTCCATCCACCATCACTTTAAGCAAAAACTCAAGACTATTCCCCTGGGATCATTACTTCCCACCCGACTTTTGGCTGAAGGATATTCACGTTGAGAGTTTTGACATTCCAGTAACAGACCCTGATCCATTCTAGAGCTGTCAAGAAGCAAAGCAAACTTCAGCAAAGCAAATGGCAGCTGCAAGGTGGAAAGCAATGCCCAGAGAACACAAAGATAAGAGGAAAACCTTTCTACCCTAATTTCTTTGTGAATCAAAAGCATTCTTCACCCTGGAATTTTCCTCCGAGGTAAAGAAGGCCACTAATAAAAAAAAAAAGCCCTCCAAGTTTCCAAAGCACTTCAAGTGATAAAACCCAAGTTAGAGCCTGAAAAGAAATCGTAACAGTAATACACACTTGAGAGAAGGGAAAAAAAAGAAACAAAACAAAACAAACCAGATATAAACCCACACTGGAAAAATCTTACACTTCAGCGTAGCCAAAATGCCAGTTGCTACATGTCACATTTGGGCGCTCCAGGCAACGCTATCACAATGGCTAACAGGGGCAGGCAGAGCTCCAAGACCCAAATCCAAAGCCCAAGAGGACACCCAGATGCTCCCTGGAGCCTCGGAGAACAGTGCTGGCATCTCAGGCCTTTTGCTGAGGCTTTCACACACGTTCAGCATCCTGAGCAGCAGCGCGAGGCACTGCAAGGCTGTGACCTCCTCTGGGACGCCCTTCCTGGCTAATCCTGCCCGAAGGAGGGCCCCAGAAAACATTCTGATGGAAGGATCCCTGAGATTAAGATGTTTATCCATCCTGGGTTCTGCACAGTTGGGATTTCAGCGTCTCCTGGCTGCAGGAGCTCGGGAGGACCAGGGGCCAAGAACGAGAGAGAGGGGCAGGATAGCAACGCTAACAACTGCTCGGTGTGTTTGCTGGAAACCTTGTCCCCAGGCTGCAGGTAACGGAGTAAAACAGGATCAGGGGAGATTTTGCCCACGTGGAAACACCTTGGGAGGCCGAGCTGACACAGCTGTTGGGGGCAACAAGAACTAAGAACACAGTGTGAGACTCGACAGGGGGAAATGCTGAAGTTTTACAGCTGTTTACATCTGGCTTCAGCCAGGAAAGGTGGCATGAAGCCCTGAAGGGCACCCCAGGCCACCAACAGCCCAAAGATGTCTCAGAACAAAAGCTAAGGAGGTCAGTTAACTCTGTGGAGCAAACATGCCATGCAGGGATGAGGTCCCTGACTGCACACAGGCATGAGGGTCTCCCTTCCTCCCATTCCAAGCTGGAAGGGCATTGGCACCACAGTCCCCACAGGGAAACCTCATGGAGACACTCAAATCATGGAATATCCTGAGTTGGAACAGACCCAAAGGAACCATCCAGTCCAACTCCAGCCCTGCACAGACATCCCAAATGTCCCACCCTGTCCCTGGGAGCGCTGTCCGAACACTCCTGGAGCTCTGGCAGCCTTGGGAATGTGCCCATTGCCTGGGGAGCCTGGGCACTGCCTGACCACCCTCTGGGGGAAAAATTTTCCTAAGTCCAACCTAAACCCCTCAACAGCTTCGTGCTGCTCTCCGGGATCCTGTCACTGGTCACTACAGAGAGGAGATCAGTGCCTGCACCTCCAATTCCCTCAGGAGGAAGGTGGTGACTGCTGTTCCTGGAGGATAATGCTGAGCTCTCCCAAGTTCACAGCAAGGGAATGAAGGTCTTCAAAGCACCTTTGGCCAGGTACCACAGAAAAGCACACCATGGATAAAGTGAGGAGAGTTTAGGTGATACAATGGAAGGGAGGATGAAGACAGCAGCAAGAAAGAATTTCCCAATGTACATGGAATGAGGAGACAGGGATTTATGGAAAAGTGACCAGGAAAAACCTTTCTATCCCACCTTCATCCTGGAATAATTATCGTTTGTAGAGTGCAGCAGTTTGCAAATTCCAGGTTTAGGAAGCTCCCACCAGACAATTTGGGTCACAGATAATGACATACCACAACTTTGTTCCAGCATGGAAAATCCACACTGAGCTACAACTGCACTGCAGTTCCCAGAGAGGCTCTGGATTCCCCTGGATCCTTGGAAGTGTCCAAGGCCAGGCTGGACAGGGCTTGGAGCAGCCTGGGACAGTGGAAGGCTCCCTGTCCATGGCAGGGGGTTGGAATGAGATGGGTTTTGAGGCCCATTCCAACCCAAACCATTCTGGAATTCTACAGCGTCATCCCTTTGGATGCCGCATGGCAGGAGATCCATGAAGGAACAGGACAAGTCATCCAGTGCTTCCATAAAATTTCTGGGCCAATACCTATTACGGCTCATTTAGGGTGATGGGAAGTGGCTCCTGGGCCAAGGATGGTCCCTGATAATTCTATGTTCCTCCACATTTGGTCATAATAAATGGATGGGTGGATCAGAGAGAAACCAATGGACCTTCCCCAGCAAGGGTTTACAGCTTCCAAAAAAAAAAAAAAAAAAAACCAAAAAAACCCAACCAAAAAAACCAAAAAAAAAAAAAAA